>OMPJ01010007.1:0-65301 GCA_900312935.1 Carapus acus
CCAAACTCAGATATTGGCTGGAGAGTTGAGTTCCGGCCAATGGAGGCAAGTAAAGCTAAGCAAGCCGTCACTTTTGAATGGGCATTATCCTGTAAGAATAACTGTAACTGCCGCATTATCTCTTTCTGTTTTGTTCAGGTGCAGCTCACTGACTTTGAAAATGCTGCATACGTGGTCTTCATTGTCCTGCTAACCAGAGTGATCTTATCCTATAAACTGGATTTCCTAATCCCGCTGTCAAAGGTTCCAATTTTACCATGTGCAATGATTTATCATTTTTCTTTTCATAACCATGACCTAAAGGCTACTAGCGCTATTCAATTGTGTAATTGCCATGATTATCATATGCTAATTGTATGGTGCCTGAGCAGATAAAGAGAACCAGTGTTTCTTCAGGTGGATGAGAACATGAAGGTTGCTCAGGAGAGAAATGCTGTGCAGGAAGGCATGTTTTACTTCAGGAAGGACATCTTCAACGGTGAGTGTGTAGATGGAAAGGCAGTTCTATTGTGTTCCCTCATGGGTCATGCCTGAACAAGTTTATCTTGTTTTTTTGAAATTTCAAAACACAGGTTGTATTCCGGGACTAGATGGTACCACTACTGCTCACAATGGCATGGACAATGATGATGATGACAGTGAGGATTACACCCAGATGAGCATAGACACAATCATCAATGGAAAGGTACTAATCTTCACAGCGGGTGATATCGTTATGTGCCAAAGTTGTGTACCAATAACTGTTGAACCATCAGGAGGGTGTTTTTCAAGGATTAATCCCAATCCTCAACTGCTACCTGGAAAACATGGAAGTTGACGTGGATACAAGGTGCACAATCTTGAATTACCTCAAGCTTATCAAGAAGCGTGCCTCAGGTATGAGAGTTCACAACTTTGTTTGCAACTTTTGGTTTGAACAATGGTAACTGAAATGTTCCTCATAATAAAGATGGTTTCACTCACTTGTCACAGGTGAGCTGATGACGATGGCCAAGTGGATGCGAGAATTTGTTGCAAATCATCCCCAGTATAAACAGGACAGTATCATCACTGATAAAATCAACTACGACCTGTTTCAGAGGTGTGACAAGATTGCAAAAGGAGAGGAGCAATGCCCAGAGCTCATTGGAAACCCTATAAATCGGATTAAATGAGCAACACTATTAAGAAAAAAAAGGCACAAAAACAGACAATATATATGTGAAACCTATGTATGAGATGGGGTCCAAGTCTGTAGGACAGCTAGTGCATTGCAGGACAACGTGGAGAAACACGTGTATATTTACGGTGTCAGATGTTTTTGAGTAAGCAAATAGGTTAAAACCTAGCAATCAGGTGTGTGTATATTCTCTGAAAATTAAATCAAAATCAGTCAGAATGTAAATGTGGGGAAAGAGTTGTACAGTAATCTGGTTTTAATGATTCTATTCTGTAAATACTGTACGTTTGCTCCTCACATGAATAGTGTAATGGCTGATGACATCTTTGGTGAAATCTTTTCTGGTGTCAAACTGAAATCTGCAAGTGACCACTTAACATGCTGAGCCTTTTGAGGAGTCACGTGGAGAACATAATGTGTCAGAAAATTATGTTGCATGAAGTATTGCAAAATTAAGACATGTTTCATAGAATAAATCTACACAGACTCAAACGGCAGTTATCTACAGTAAATGCCATTCTACAAAATTCCTCATATTTTGTTCTTTTTCACTCGAATGTAGAATTCAGCAGAATTAATTGATATAGCACATTGTTAAAAGTGTGATCAGAAATGCTCTTCACAAACGATTAACCAAGATATTCCCACTTGGTAAGGTTTGCCTTATTTTATTGTAAGCGTGCACGTGTTGGCTCACTTATGTCATTAAAATATGGGAAGGTTGGCAGAGCTGTCAGATAAATTGAAGGATTTGTAGTAATTGCTCCTTTCAGTGTTTTGTAATAAACTTTTAAACCAATCTGTCATGTTTTAATCCTCAATATTTAGTCTTGTTGAGTGATGTGATCGCAAGCAGTGGTTTTCTCTTGTTGACCAATGCTGCTGACATTCAATGGTATTGCTTGACTTCTTTATGTTTGAGCTAAGAATGCTTACCAGAAACATTGCCAGTGATAGCCATGAAACACTACGCTCTGCTGGACAAAAGCCAAGCTTTCTAATCATAAACCATCTTTTACAGACATGGTAAAGGTCAACATGAAGTCTAAGTGGGACAGTTCATAGTGTCACACTGTGACTTTATCAGTCAAGACAATAAAAATCACAAGTGACAGCTCTGTTACATCTGGATGTACATTTGGACTTCACCATAGTCTTAGCTGAGAGAATGACGTGTCCAAATTGAAGTGGGACCATGTTTATGCATGTGTTTAAACTGGGCTGCAGATCCCTTCACGATTGACTGACTTCCTCAAGAACTTTTTGCCTTTAAAAAAAGCTGCCTGCTCCGTATTCCATTGCATCCTACTGGCCTTCGCTACCAATCTGGTCTCTGCAGCTCTATTGATGTTGCATAGACTATTTGGAAATCTGCTTCCCTTGTCTTCCTGTCAATTCTGTTGTTAAATCGATGACACCTGCCTCACTGTAATTCATTCACACGTTTGCCATTGTGCTCCTTCCGACTCCTCCACTCTTCAGTGCAAACGTCCACCTCTTAAGGTTCTCCTCCTGTGTCGTACTCGTGACACCTGACATCATCTGCCAATATGTCCATTACCATCAATCTTGTCATCACATGAGCAGCGAGTGCATTCTTTATCAATGAGGAATGAACAAAACCCTGGTGGCAATTGTGGGAGTAAGTAACATATTGAGTGGGTATTACATGTGTACCTATGCAGTGGGGTGTATTACAGATATCCTCAAGTTTAACGTTTAGGTTGTAGCTGAGACGCAACCTATTATTGTTACTGCAGCTGCACAGTTCTTCAGGCATTTTGGACAGCAATCAAGCCCATTTCAGGCAGTTTCTTGTGCATGAACTTCATCAACTAACTGAATTTGATGCAGTATTTAATCCCTGGTTTGCCCATTGTGGTTGATGCCGCTGTGTGTATCACCGATGGCAATATACTATAGATTGCAACATCTGTTTTAGAAAACTCAACAAGGTTTAGTCTTTTAAATACACCCAAAAGAAGACATAGTACGTGTGTCTTAAACAGATCAGTGAAAAGACGAATGCGCCAGATAGGAAACCCACAGGTACTATATTTTTTTATTGAGGAGTGATGGAGACACCATGCTACCATAGAAATGTTACAGTAAATATTGTGTTGAATTCACGGGAGTGTCAAAACATCTTATATATGTTGCAGTAGGTTTGGTTTTGAAAAGCAAAGTAAATCAGTAGACAATTTACAAGTTGGCAACCATTGACGGCCTCCCCTCAGGCCCTGTCATAATAAGATGACAATGGGTCGGCTACGCACAAGAGAGAACTGAACCTTTCCCCTCATCTTGAACGGTTATGTGTCACAATGGGTCACTTCCCTCTTGACTGTAACCCTCCTACCGGGCAGCAGGCCAGTTTGTCGGTTCCTCCCACCACTTTCCAAGCTCACCGACAAGGCAGCACTTTGTGCCGCGCACGCTCAGCCCGCTCGCCGGCTCCTCTCCTCTCGGTCCAGACCCCCCGACGCAGGCGACTAACACCTCGCTAGTTCGGCTCCACCGTCGCTTCTGGGCTCGTTTCTCTCCCGAGTTGAGTTGAACTGCTTACCCACGGTAAGTCGTTGGCTGCTGGTTAACACGCGGTTGACTGTGGGCTGTGTGGCGTTCGGGAGGTTACTGTGAGGTGAGATGCTGATTGTGGTGACCTTTACTCTAAACTGAGCGGTATGGATCAAAGTGACAAGACGGGAAAATTCTACCTCGCTGAAGTCCGCGACACCCGCCAAGACCTACAGTAACGTCATTGAAATAGCAGAAATGAGTAACCTCCATGTGATGTAGGAAACACACTCGAGCCTGGTCATTACGCCATAACGGGCTCTTTGTAACAGGGGTGAGTTTCATATCGTGTTTTAAATGTTTGTCGTTATTTGTGTCGTTGTGTTCTGATATAAATTTTTCTGGAGAGATTTGTGCTGCATTGTGCTTTTAGACGAGTTGTCCCCTTCACTTGACACTGTCTTCCTCGTCAGCAACTCGCCTCCACCCCTGTAGTCGTTCTCGAAGTACCGTTTTGCAAGGTGAAAATATTATGGTTAAGGCAAAGCCACACTATGTGCTTAAATCTTGGCAACCCCGAGATGTCTTGGAATACTTGAATTTGTTGGCATAACTGTCATCATGTTAATTGTAATGACCGACATAACTTGAGGCTCACGTCCAAAACAAAGTGCTTAACTTCCATCCTCGCCAGAACATGAGAATTATTCGCTATGTAGTCCCATGTTGTTTCATACATATTTTCAAATAATGCTTCATGGTTTTGTAACTGTGCGCTGTGTTGTCAGAAAGTGCCCACTTGTGAATGGGAGAGATGTCGTAAGGACTAACGTGCATTTTGAGGCAAAAGGTCCTGAAATGCCTGCGAAATAACATGTTTACATGAAAGGTCAAGTTTAAACATTAAAAGGATGGGCTAAACGCATATATTGCTGAGTTTCTACCAGGTTCTATGAGTACCATGTGTGAGAATGTAATTTATTTTACATTTGCATTACAGAGACATGTCCCCAAAATGCCATGCATTAAACAGTATCATATCTATGTCGCCCGCCTAGCAGAGATATCATCTCAGTCAAAAAAAGTCCTGTGGAATGTGGCCAGAGCTCATTCATCACTTATATCTGCAACCATGGTCTGGTTATCCCACATAGTGACTGCTAGTCGGAGTGAACACATACCTGTACTTTGTTCAGTGCTATGTAGCACTGTCAGTAAGTGTGATATACTGTTTACTGCTGTGACAGTGATTGGACATTAAAGTTTTGATAATACATAGCCAGTGTAGGTGGGTAGGTGGAGCATCGAATGAGTAGTTTATTCCTTCCCAAAATGTTTTGAAAAAAACTTAACACTCATCATGATGCCCAATTAAGAATCCTATTGCATGTGGTATTTAGAAATCTTTCATTACACTTAAACTATTCAGTACTTTTGCCCATCTATAGTGGCTCTCTGTGTTCTTAGTTTTGTCCTATCTTAGCTATGTTTCTCTACTGTGCCTTTGAGCTGCAGGGACTTAAGATTTTGGGGAGCGATGGATCCATAAAAAACCTTTGTACTCAACCTTCATCCAAGATCATCCATCACATTGCCCTATGTAACATGACTGTGACAAAACCTTTCTAATTTACTTTGAAATATGCAGGCAGCATTTATTTGTGCTTTTGAGAGCGCTCATTGTAAGAAACTGCTACGAGTGAAGAAAAAAAACATTTACAAACTCAAAAACACACTTTCAAACGGCACTCCAACACGAACCCTAGACCTTGACTGTTTACACCCTGAGGAGCACTACATGCTCCATCCTGTAAAGCGCCCTGAGATAACTCCTGTTATGATTCGGCGTTATACAACTTGACTTGACTTGACTTGACTTGTCTCCTGTCAGTCTGTGGTATTAGACCAGCTGAGGACACAGAATGAAGAACACCCAAAACAAGAAACAGCATTTAACTGAATCGAATTCCTGTCTGCACTCTGCTAATGACTCCTTTACAACTGACCTTTTCACCAGTTTGTTTGCCATACATTTTGAAAGAGAAGTTTGCACCATTGCTGTCAATCAGTTACATTTAACATCCCTGGATGCCCAGGTCCTCATTGATGCATCTTCCTGCCAGTGCAGCACAAGATCTTGTAGTTGTGGGTAGTTCAGGACAATACAGCTGCCAGAAAATGAAAATGCACTTTCAAGTCCTCAGTTCTACTTCATTAATGTTAGGACAGCAGAAAATGATTTGTGACTACAGAATCAGCACGTCTTCCCAAGTGAAGACAGTTGTCTTTGAATTTCACATTCTGCCCCCTGCAGATGTCCAAGGCAAATGTAATGCAATACTCGACCCCTCCCACAAGTGTTGAGTTTTAGCTTCCTTATGACATAGCTGTGCAAGTTATCCTTAATTAATGGAAATTTTCGCATATGCTCAACTCCTCCATTTGAAGTTGATGCAGGGAGTTGCGGGGAATTATCTTCTCCGGAGAACAGTTGAGGTAAGTACATGTAATGTGCTTGTATTTGATAAAGCAACACCCTGCCCCTCCAAACTGACCCTAATGGACTGTATAAAAGGTGAAGCAGTCAGATGGAGTGAGAACAAATAATCAGCAGCTTTGCTTCATGCCATAAATAAACCCACTATACAATACAGGCAAAGGAATTGCATTTCCTTTGAGTTTCTTCCTTACTGTAATTTGCTGTTTGACAAGGGCCAAGCAATTTGGCCAGGGGATGATGGTAATAGTCATACCCACAAAAGACCTTTGCGTCTTGAAGTGTTTGTTTCCTGAAAGTGTACAAACCTTTCTCCTTATATTAGGTCAACCTTTATTAAGTTAGCTTTCAGTGTATTCATGTACTGTACATAATAGTCCCCCTGTTAGGCAAGCTGTCACATCAGATAAATTAGTCATTGCCTAGCTAACAGCCACTACAGTGTCATCCGTGATGTGAACCAGGTCCTCTACGAAGGATTGTCCAAGGTGACAGCCTCAGAGTTTCTATTATGTGTGCCTGTCAGAGTCGGTACTTAAAAGTCTTTTTAGTAGCATATTGGCCGACCACAATTGACAAGTTCATTCCCATATGCACATCATTTTGTGCAGAAATGATGCTGAGATTTAAGCCTGGAGACATGTTTAGTGTTGTGTTATTAAAAGTGTGTCAAGTCAATTCAATTTTATTTGTATTGTGCCAAATCACAACAGAAGTTATCTCAGGGCGCTTTCCAAGATGGAACAGGTAGTGCTCCTCAACATGGTAACAGTGAAAGTCTATAGCAGTGTTCCCCAACCTTTTTTCTGCCACTGCACATTTTGAACTGGTAAATATTTCCACGGCACACCCGCGAGTTGTCGACGGATGAGGGGGAGGTGTGCGCGCGACAATATTTTCGGTCGGCCGTGAGTTGTCGACGGGGGAGGGCGGGGGGCGGCACGTGACTACTTTCTACGCGGCACACCTAACGACTTCTGAACACCGGTTGAAAAACACTGGTCTATAGGATGAACATGACCCCTGTGCATTGATAATGCCAGGCCATGGGTTAGCAGTCTGTGACAGTCTTTTTCGAATCACACATACAGTATCTCTTGTGGAACACTGAAAATTGCAGACAGGTAAATAGTAAATAGGTGAACTAGTGAATAGGTCCCCTTTAGATGAAAGAATCAACAAAGTGTTCTGCACAGATCAATTTTAGAGTTTACTGCTAGAGCAGGGGTGTTAAACTCATTTTCACAGAGGGCCACGTCAGCGTGGCCATGGCCCCCAAGGGGCCAGATATCAATGGCAATCATTAAGGAGGTATAGATGTAATTTGATGAAGAATTTCACAACTCATTTAGAAATATCTAATATTAATTATTATTTACTTATTCAATGTACAAATATCACATATGAAAAACGTCATGTTATTCTATCACAGATCCCTGTATTTTATTAGGAATAGAAACCCAATTCATCAGTTAACAATCAATCAACGAGTCAACAACCTGGTCCCCTTCTTCCCTTCTTGATAAATGGACATTTCATCAAGTGTGTATCTGGTCAGGGCACAGCTGTGTCACTTTACTAGTAACATGGTCTACGTTCATTTTGGGAGATGTAGTTTTTGAATCAATGCACATTTAAATGGGGGAGATTTATGAAACGCATCGGGCTCCATTCAGCCTGTGGGTCTTGAGTTTGACACTGGTGGTGTATTGAAACAGTCACCCCCAGCCCTGGCGGGCCACATAAAATGATGCCGCGGGCCACATTTGGCCCCCGGGCCTTGAGTTTGGCACCTGTGTGCTAGAGCATATGGGAGAGAGAGACTTCACATAATATCAATAACCACTGGCAGACTTTTTGGAAAGCATGTTGAACTGTCTAAATGCTAAAGAAGTTAGCCTCTCTTCACAATTTCTTTGCAGCACAGATGAATCAGATGCCCAGATTAGGGACCCACTAATGCCTGAGCAGGGATTTGTGGAGGTAGGATGATGGATTTCACCTTGGTGTAGAAACTGTGTTTAAGTCTCCATGCAATTGTTTTGAGGGTCCAGTATCTTCTCCGTGAGATGAGAGGAGAGAACATGGTGTATCCTGGCTGTGTGGGGTCGGAAGCCATGCTTGTGGCAGAGAGAGCAACTTTGTGTATTCATGTGGTGTTTTGTACATTCAGAGTGATGTTGGAAGCTGCCATTTGCGCAAAGTGACAAATATTATAAACAGGCGTATGTCTGAATATAGACATTAGCTGGTTAACCAGAGGTATCAAATTTAAAGTAAGTGCAAACAGTAGGATAAGTAATGGTGTAGTTGGTTATCCAAATAATGTTTTGGAGACCCTAAATGCAGTTTCTCCTTAAATGTATCCAGACTTTCATGATGGGTCTCCAGCCTACGTGAATTGAAATTATTTGACAATTTAATAGTCATAGTCATATGTTTCTAAAATATTACTTTCTTAACTGTGTTATAATCCTACACAGATACATATCCACATATAGGCGCACATAGTTAAGACAGAGCACAATTTCATGGTTGCAAGGGTTAACATCTGCCAATGAGAGTATGAAATTAGGGGCATGAGGTGGATGTTCAAAGTTCAGAGCTACAGTTATGGTTGCTACACAACATGTACTTAACTATTTTGCAAGATTGCAGAAATAATTAAAACTTCCATGGGGCTTGCCTGCATCTAGTGCTTTCAAGTTGTACAAAGATTCCTGAGCTAGGCTGTAAACTTGATTTAATCGATAAATTAGTAGTGATCTAGTATCAGCCTCTGCTAACTGCTTTAACCTCTCAAAGCAAATTTGTTATTGCAAATTGGCAGTCTTAATCATTTATTGTGTTTTAAGTTTTTGTGTCTCTGTTGCAAGTGAGATTGTCTCTCTCCCTCTGAATTTTTACTTTCCTGGCACAATGTAAATTTCTTTGGTGTTTCTTTTGCTGTAAAGTACCTGATACTTGTTCTTAGACACTTAAATGCAGAGTTAGTATTATAAGCCTTTGTCCTCAAGTAGCAGTGATACTGAATATGTTGTCATTGAAGAAATCATTTAACACTTCATCTAAACCTGGATAGTACTGTACTGTCTTGAGTATGAATTACTCCAGAATATAAGGTGTACAAGACAAAATATGTATAAAAGTTAAGAAAAAAAAGATGAAGTCGCTCCGGATCAGAAGTCATCTTTATTGGAGAAATTTATTTGACAAAACTTGTTTGACAAAGATCAAGAACAGCCGTTCCATCTTGAAAGGCAAGTTACAATAGTAATAGAATAGAGAAAAACAGACTGAATAGGTGTACAGCACACAGTATTTCAAGATGTGATCCGACGTTTTTAGAGGTCACACTATTCTTGAGATATACCAGTTCTGTAAGACCTAAGACTGTTAAACTCTGAAAGGAGTGTTGCACTGACACAAGTCAAACAGGTGACAAGACGTTGATATCTCCCTGGATAACAACTTCACCATGATAACATTAAATTCAGGCTTTGTTAGATTTATTTTGTATAATGATCAGTATTCATCAAAGGGAAACATGTTGCTCACTGCTGATGGCAGTCTACAATTTCGTCAAGCACTTTCTTGTTTAAATATACACCCGAAATCAGATGTTTACATGCACTCAGTCATTCACTCACGGTGGACAAGTACACGACCTACAACTGTTTCTGTCCTAAAGATAGGGCCACTCTGAGGCCTACTGACATGCCAAGTAATGTGAAGTCCACAGATACCGGTATTTTAGTTTACATTATACTACAATACTGACAAGCATTATTCCTTATGCTTAATGAAATCAGATCTCCGACACAATAATTCTCTATGGGTCAAATACATTTTTGTTTTCACGCATATATGATGCATGTGAAAACCCAGGTTAGTCTGTCCTCATACCATTGTTTTTATGTGAAGGAAATAGACTATACATTGTGTTCTCATCTGGGCACTGACAGGAAGTGCCACAGTTCATCATGCTAGTTGCACATGAGGGTACAAGAGTCGTACAGTATGAAGTTCATAAGTATACAGTGTTTATCTATATGCGTATTTCATATTGGCGTAACCCTTATAATTTACCTTCAAGATTATAGGAAGTCCTGTTCTCTCACATGCATCACATCTCAGTGAGTAGTGCTTGCCACATTACTACCACACAGATACCACTAAAGAACAGATCAGAGCAGACAACTGAAACTCATACATGCTGCATGTGTTGTCTCTCACACATTTCCAATGCGTTTCAGTCTGTGTGTTGATGATGGTAATGTTCATCAAGCTTTTTTTTTGTCTTAAGGTGAGAAATGGAGAGTTTCAATCATAAACTCAATAGTTACATCGACTCATGGATGGGCCCCAGAGGTAAGTGTCATCAATTTATTGATGTTGTGCATTCAAATACTGCAAACACAATTTTGCCATGGTTCAACATAATCCTTGCAACCGCTTAAGTCATGTAGATGTGTGAATAACAGATTGATTTGATGCATTGTTTTCGTCACGTAGTTAACGAGTTGCATCTACTACAGTTGCAAGATCACCTAAAATCAAATCAGTCCTCAGTATGTCTCTCTTTTCCCTGTCCTTGTGAAGATCAGCGGGTAAGAGGCTGGCTGCTGCTGGATAACTACCCAACAACCTTTGTACTGACAATCATGTACCTCCTCGTTGTTTGGATGGGGCCCAAGTACATGAAAAATAGGCAGCCATATTCCTGCAGAGGCGTTCTTGTATTCTACAATTTAGGCCTCACACTCCTGTCCTTCTACATGTTTTATGAGGTAAAAAAAAGTCTGCAAACATTACTGGCAAACATTATGTGTCTTACTCAGTACATTTTTGGACCTAATTAATGCTTTAATAGGCTCATCTACTGATTACAAATTCATTGCCTTTTTATTGGAAACCCCAAAATGGAATTACTTCAAATGTGAACAAAGGTTTGCATGCTTTGCAAGACCTTTCCTATCAAGTTGAATCTGTATATATGGATAGATAGTGCTGTTATTTTAGTTTGTTGTCAAAACAATGAATGTGAGCACACTCAAGTGTATGCAGTATAAGTGCAGGTATGCATATACAATGCAACTTGATTAAACCTTGAAATCCATTGACAAATATCTCAGTAGAACTAACCACCACTGACAAGAGTATGCAGAATTCTTTGTTTCTTTACCACACAGTTTCAAATTAATCTTGTTGAAGTAGTATTCATTAAAGTTTGTCTTGATGCTTCATCCATCAAGGTATTACCGTTGTTACTGCCCTTCCATTCTACCGTAATGTGTCAGGTGTCAGCACTCAATGGACTTCAGTAATCTTAGATTATGTACTCTGGACTTTGATTAAAGAACTTGCCAAAGTGTCAACCACGGGCTTCGAAGTGCATAGGAGCATGATCCAGAATTTCCCTAGACATAGTATCTTATCATATTAAAGCTGCAATCAACACTGTGTCATTGTAGAAATGAACTGGTTATTTGATGTTACATATCTACATTTCAGTGTAATGACAGTGTTGGTTCTTTACATGTGTTGGCAGTATTGGGAGTATTTAAATATAGCATAAGAAGCTACCATATCTTTTGATTGGCCTTTTTTGGCCATTTAAAATCATTGTCCCATAATTCAAATTAGATGAATAAGAGCCGCACAGAAAGTATGGTTTGCTTCAAAAAGCTTTCAAACAAGCTAACCCAGCAACACTGTTATCCAGTGGTGGTGTGTGTGTGTTTGTTTGTGTGTTGTGTGTCATACTGTAAGCTCAAATTATTTGCTTTTTCTTTAGCTTGTCACTGCAGTGTGGTATGGTGGTTACAACTTTTATTGCCAGGGTACACATAACTCAGAGGAAGCAGACATCAAGGTGAGTACAGTGCACTTACCTGTGTTTTCGTTTCAGTGTATTTTCATATCACATGTACAGCAGTAGTATTCTAACGTGCCATTGTCAAGTCAAGTCAAGTCAAGTTAATTTGTATAGCGCCAAATCAGAATAGAAGTTGTCTCAAGGCGCTTTTTAAGATGTAACAGGTAGTGCTCCTCAACATGTAGACAATCAAGATCTATGGGATGGACACACAGAGACCCAATATATCCCTCAACAGTGGCAAGGAAAAACTTCCATTAAAGAGAAGAAACCTCGGGCAGGCCAGACTGCAGGTGGGCTGCCATCTGCCTTGACTGGCTTGATTGAAAGAGAGAGACAAGAGAGAGACAGAGACAGGTCTGGAGGTCCGTCATTAATGGTGGTGTTGGCTAGCTACCGGCTGCGGGTGAACTAGGCACAAAACAAAAACGGGAAGAAGCCCAATTAGTAACATGCATATACGAGACAGGGATGCAGGTGAGGGATGGATGCAAGTGATGCGGAGAGGGGGAGGAGATCGAGGAAGAGGAGGAGGAGAGAAAAGCTCAGTGTGTCGTCCAATTCTGGCCGCATAGTTTTGCCTAACTAGGAGCTTTGTCAAGAAGGAAAGTTGTAAGCCCACTCTTAAACACAGTGAGGGTATACGCCTCTTGGACTGAAGCTGGAAGATGGTTCCACAGGACAGGAGCCGGACAGACAAAGGCCCTGCCCCTATTTTGCTCTTACTGATTTTAGAAATCACTGATTTTAGAAATCGCAGAGCTCTGGTTGGATGGATTGAGCGCATTGTTAGTGAGGAGAAGGATTTTACATTCTTTTCTCAATTTTATAGGCAGCCAGTGCTGAGAAGCTGGGGAGATGTGGTCTCTTTTTGTAGTTCCTGTCAGTATACGCGCTGCAGCATTGTGAACCTGCTGGAGAGGCTTCAGTGTTGTTGCTACTGCCTGCTAATAAAGAATTACTGTAATCTAGCCTGGAGGTAGCAAAAGAGGACGGTTCTTGACATTTGTTTAATGTAGGCATCAAGTGACAAATCTTGATCGAAGATAACTCTTTGACTCTTTGATAGATTTGTTACGGTGGTCCTCGAGGCCAAGGTAAAGCCATCCAAATGCAATGTCAGCAATGTCATTACACAAGGAGTTTCTAAGGTGCTCTGGACCTTCAACAGTTACCTCAGTTTTATCTGCGTTGCGCAACAGAAAGTTACGGGTCACCCACATTTCTATGTGCCCACGGCAAGCCTGAAGTTTAGCCAGATATTTTGTTTCCTCAGGTTACACTGATAGATACAGTCGTGTATCGTCAGCATCCGCCATTCTTTCAAAATTTCCCAACTTGCAACTGGGCAGTGTGCATGCAACTTTGACACAAAACAGAAATCAAAGGACCCACTTTCATTGACGCCAAAGGCATCACACAGATCAATGCTTGATCCATTATATGAATACCTGTCTAGAAAAGTTCCTCAGGAACAGATCCATCATTTACGAAGCAGGTCATAAGACAGGCACATAAAGCTGGCGATACTGCTTTTGACTGCAGTAATGCTCACAGGCCAATGCAGGGATCACCAACGCTGTGCACATGGGCACTGGCAAGGACCATTTAAGACACCGAAGATCTATTTGCTTTTCTTGAAATAAAAGATTCAGCTGAACTATAAAAGAAAAGTATTGTTTCATGATGAAACTCAAAGCCCAAAAATGAGGTCAAAGTTTCAAAGAACTTGAAGATCATTTATATAGGCTACACTCAAACAAAACCAGACAAACAGATTTCCTTGCTAGTCCGACTTTTTGTCCGTATAACAGCACAGGCAAACATAGACCGATTTGCCATGGGTTTACTGTTAGTGAGATCACCTTTTGCACATTAATCTGCATGAAAAACCTGGCATGGTGATGTGTGCGAAACCACTGTAGTTGGGACAGGTGCCTGACTCGCTACGTCATTTGGGGTGAATTTGTTGCAGTATTGAGCCAAGATACGGTGGATGACATTAAAGTCCTTTGCAGTACTCCTGATAGATTTATTAGCTAGGGTCACCTGCCTCATTGCCCATAGCGTCACATCAGGTGCTGCACTGCCATGTTCTGCTCTTCTTTCGTAATTCCTGACCACGTCTTCTCTCTTTCCCCTCTTCGTTATCACTATTATTTTCTGTAAAAATAACATTAAAATGTCATTATGACAACCGCTAATCGCCACACTTTGTTTTATGATAAATCCCATTCCAGACATGTCCCTTAGTTGTCACATGTGACAATTTAACCCAAGATGACGGAGACAAGATGCCCCAAAGTCAGGAATCAGGAATCAGTAATCAGGAATCTTTTATTGTCATTACAGCAATTGACTTGTGTAATGAAACTAAGGTGCTGCATTCCGGTGCAAGTAGTACGAGGAGAAAAAAGAAGAAACAAGACAGGATCTATATACAGAAGAAATATAAACACACAATATATACAGTATAGATATTGGTATAGATAAAGATATAAAAAACGATATGAATAGTAATAGTAAGTACCATATTTGTTAAAGGTAGCTCTATCTTAAAGTTAGCTTACACCAAAACAATGACTGAGATACGACAGGATGCCTTAATCTCTCCTCTTTCAAGTCCACACATATCATTGTGAAGATTTTCATCCGGAAGAAGGCTATTTTGGAATATTTGATATTCAAATTTTTTACTTAAGGATGTTCGAAATGGTTACATGATACTCACTTAAACACCACCAGTGATGACAGACCTCCAAACATCTGGGTCGTGCGCATCCCTACACCTATGCATTCCTGCGCCTGTCTCTGTCTCTCTCTCCTTTCATCTCTCTTTCAACCTAACCAGTCAAGGCCACCCACTTGCAGCCGGGCCTGGCCAAGGTTTCTTCCCTTTAATGCAAGTTCTATTCGCTACTGTTGCTAATAGGGGAAATGTTGTGTCTCTGAGTGTCCATCCCATACACCTTGACTGTGTACATGTTGAGGAGCACTATCTGCTCAAAGTGCTTTGAGATAACCTCTGTTATGATTTGGCGCTATACAAATTGAATTGACTCGACCATGTCCTTCTCTCTTCTCAGTCAATACATGACATCAGACATGTAAAGGAAAAAAAAACCTAGTATTCCACTTTTAAGTTGCCGAGTCTCGTGGGGATGATAATTGTAATGTGATAACTTACCCATGTGACAACAAGCCCCTCTCTCCCCTACTGAATTCACTTTAAGGCACTGATGTGAAATCTCTCTAATGAGTAAATACAGGAACTTAAGCCAGATGAGGGTGCTAACAGGATGAGGACACTTAGAACATTACAGATAAACAAAAAATTGTATTTTGTAGATGAACAACATTCAGGAAATGATCTAAGTAAAAGGACTTGATGTTGAGATTGACCCTCACAGTCATTCATAAGATTTCAGCTGTAATACAGAAAAACAATCATGAGAATGAACAT
This sequence comes from Carapus acus, assembly GCA_900312935.1. NCBI lineage: Eukaryota > Metazoa > Chordata > Actinopteri > Ophidiiformes > Carapidae > Carapus > Carapus acus. Next base: position 15,515 of record OMPJ01010007.1, read on the forward strand.
TTGGTCACCTGGTTGCCTTCAGAGGATTCAGTTGAGGCAACTTCCCATTGATTATTTGATTCATAGAAAGTCCACAATTTTACAGAGGAGATGATATATGTGGCCAAACGGACTGAGTAAAAACCAAGGCACATACTGTAGCTGAAATGTTTATCATAACTGAAATATGATGCCGTTTCAGTAAAACGAAAAGTCCCCCTAGTGGGGAAAGGGAAAGCAGCCATAGCTGCATTCTGCTGCTTTCCCTTTCATACCCCTTGTACTCGCGCCAGAACTCAGCACCCATCATAATTTTGATACACAATGTGAATTGTTGTATTGACAATAAAGATTCCTGATTCCTACTGGCTAGCACTGGAAAATGATGAGCTATCCTGAGGCGTTAGAGTTGACATCCTACATGTTACCATTGTTTCTTTATACCCCTTAGATCATAAATGTCCTGTGGTGGTACTACTTCTCCAAGATCATTGAGTTTATGGATACAGTTTTCTTCATACTTCGAAAGAATAATCACCAGATTACATTTCTTCATATTTACCACCATGCAAGCATGCTGAATATCTGGTGGTTTGTAATGAACTGGGTACCCTGCGGTCACTGTAAGTACCACAAGTCCCACACTGCAAATATGGAGTGCAATAAGTTGTTACATTGAACATGCTGGATGTGTTGTATCTGTAATGTTTAGCCCATGGTTTTCCATCTAAGATGCAGAGGTAACAGAGTAGAGGAATTGAAGTGTTTTCCTCCATAGAAATCTGTACCTTGTCCTCTTTGTCCTCATCAGCTTATTTTGGTGCCTCCCTAAATTGCTTTGTCCACATTGTGATGTATTCCTACTATGGCCTGTCAGCTATTCCAGCCATCCGACCGTACCTTTGGTGGAAGAAGTACATCACTCAGCTGCAGTTGGTGAGCTCATCCTCCAGCTTCTCTCACACTGGAAACATTGACATTGACCTTTTTTCATCTCTGTGGCATTGATTATTGGCTCTGTGTATTGTGACCTCTGAAATCAGCACTTTTTAATGCACGAGGGCCAGACATCGCTAACTTGTAAGGGTTGTAGTGATAGCCGTGAGCACTGGCACAACCTATATTTGACAAGTGTAAGTAATGTGCAGGAATAATTCTTACAACCACTCATATGCAACACAACGGCTGATTTTATGAGGTTCAGTACACCATCAGCGGATTCCACTGCAAATTTCGACAACCTCTGCTCTGTCATCGTCAAAAATGCAGTGACATATTCTCTTATTGTGTTCTACAACAAAACAAATAGTGTGAGTGAAAATGGAATTTTCAACTCCTGTTGTCTCATATAAGACTCAGTGACGTTATTTTAACCCAGTTTCTTTGCAATCGTCTATTGAGTAGTGGTTCCTGAGATGTTCCACCTACCACCTTTGTAGACCTTAGGATGAGTTCTTGTGGATCTGTGTGTACATTTGGTGTGTCTTGTTTCCTTTACAGATTCAGTTCTTCTGCACCATGTCCCAGACCATATGTGCCGTCATTTGGCCTTGTGGCTTCCCCATGGGATGGTTGTATTTCCAGATTAGTTACATGGTCACATTGATTATTCTTTTCTCAAACTTCTACATTCAGGTGAGATTTTTTTTGTCTAAAAATTCCCATTAAAATTTTTAAATGAATTACAGTTGGTGAAACAACTGATGTGTAGTCTCCTTGCCTGAATCTAAATGTTACTTTTAGAGCAATGAGATGAACAATAGCTGTAGATTTTATCATTTATCTTGAGCAAATGTGAGCATGAACACCTTTCTATTTCTCCTATTTCTCTCTCATTAACCCACCAGACCTATAAAAAGAATGTATCTTTGAAGAACGGACACCAGAATGGCAGTCTTTCTGTGGCCAATGGGCATACAAGAGAGACATCGTCAATGGAAAGGAACCACAAGAAACTAAGGATAGATTGACCTTATAAATATATCATCTGTGTCTCACTGCAGCAAATGCTTTTAGAAAGGATACAGCTTATCAGGAATTATTGAAATAAATCCAATATTCATTTCTAATAAGCCATAGCCATAATACACAAGCATGTCCACCATATGTGTTATTGCGTCCAGTTTATTACTCGCTTGAATGTTGCTGTGGAGGTTTCCCAGTGCTGTTTTTACAAGGACAATCCCTCTCTGATAAAATCCTACATCCGTTCACCAACGTTCAAGTGCTTCTGTAAAGTAAATCATCTGAATCAATTAGCGGAAGTCATATTTATTTCCTGTCATTTTGAACTCCAAATTATTACTGTCCACAAGATATGAGGAATTAGTACAGCTGATTGTCCTTTCTTTTCAAATGTATGACTCAAATTTCATTTAACTCACACACATTCTATCATGAGGAAAACAAATACAATTCAACTTTTTTTCAATATTTACATTTCTTGTCACTTTTAAGTCATAACCTCACACTGTCAGAACTGCAAAAAATTCATGAAAATTGATGTGATTTTTTCTTATCAAATGTGCGAAATAATTCTTATATAGTTCACAACTATGTAACTGTAAAATGTACAAATGTTTGTATTGCTTTAAATGTTCAGCGATAATAGAGTTATTTAATGGCATTTTCTGTTTTGAAAAATGAAGTTATGGAAGATGGAATTTTTTACTTAACAGTGCAGGGGCTTTTTGACACACTGGAATTTAGAATATCACAAATAGTGCTGATGTAGAGAAACTGTACCCATGCTGCAGCCATGCTGTTTTGTCACGTTGAATACAAACTTTGTAGGCGTTGAATGCTTTGTGTTGCCGCACCCCTTCGCCTTAATAATACTGGGACAACCTATATGATGGAGGAATATGAGGTCTGACATAGTAGTGGCAGTAGTGACCTACCACAGATGCTGAATAGATTGCCAAGACACCGATTTCCAAAATCAGTAGTGCTATGCATTTGGATAGGAGCTCAATAACTTCTGCACTTTTGTCAAAATGAAGGCATTAGGTTATAGTTGTACAAGTAATTATTAAAAACTAAGCTATTGTAATGATTTTCTGTTTTGTCTGATATGTCATGGTGTCAATACTCCTTTGTGTGGCTCACGTTAGATCTCCAGAGACAACTAAACAATGTACAATTTTCTTGGTATTCAACTGTAACAGACCAGTTTTTCCAGAAGATTTGTCAGTGCCCCTGGTAAGCTTAGGGAATGTTTATGGGAAAGAAAGTTTCCTTTTGTGCATGATAGAAGCTTGAGTAAAAGGAAGTGTTGCATCTGAAGGTTCTCTTTTAAGTGAGAACATTTTCTTTAAAGTGGGGTTTGAAGAGCTATTTTTTTGTGCGACTGCTTTGAAACTTTAACCTTACTCTTTCATGTGGGAAACTACAGAACATGATTTTGTACTTAAACAACACTACAATTATGAATGCAACAAAATCTGAATGAGACATTGTCTGAAGCATTTGGGTTTGCATTTACATTCATTTTGCACAGCAGGATTTAGATATGGAGAATGCACTGTTATGATTATGACATTGTAAAGCCCGTTGTGTGAGATGGTGGATGAGGTTTGTACAAGCATGAAGATCACAAGTTATACATCATCTACTGTAAGCAGCCTGCCACCATTCACACTAAAAAACATGAAGGAGATGAGAGATCATTGTGTATTACACGTTTTTCTCCCCTCTGCTGTAATTACTGGTACTTTTCTACATCAGGGCCTGTCAACATACAAAAATGCTGTTCATATCAAAACTTAATGTACATGTTAAAAGGCCTTCAGACTTCAATAGATACTTTGGAAAACATTGTTTATTTCATGGCATAAATGCAACATTGAATGAAAACGACCATTAAGCAGGGAAAAGTATCCCAATTATTTTATTCAAATGCATATTTTACGAGTCTTTAAAGACCGAAAATGAGGTGCATGTTCTTAAAGCTGAAACATTGCTTGCTAATGTCCTATGTGCAGCAAATGCATGGATTTTTTGATTAATGAAAATAATTCATCTACAACATACATCAGACGGGTATACATAGTTGTGAAGAATAAATTTAGGCTGTGCCCTCAAAATGTCAGTAGCATGATTAAAAGTCCTTACAATGGCTGCTCAGAGAAAGCAGTGTAACTCTTCACACGTGCAAAGAAGAGGGGCGTGTACATCTTGTCCAAATCAAATGTCGAGACAATGGTTTCCCCGGTCATTCTGGAAAGATAAAGCAAGTGAGACAAAAATCGGTGCAGTACTGAAGAACTGTAAGTAAACCCAGTGACAAAACCTCACTTGTAAGTGATGTGGCAGGAGTGGTGGGTCCACACGAGCTTACTGAAACGCTGACGCCCCCCAGAGGACAAAAGTAATCCTATGTGGAAGGTGTGCTCAGCCTCTTGAGTTGTGTTGCGTCTGAAGAACCGGTTTCGCGTAATCTCAGCTGCCTTCTGTTAAGGTGAGATATATGTTATGGATGATTCTTTAACATGGCTGCTCAGTGTTGCTCAATAAGAAATCCATTTCAGGCTGTCAACGCAGAGAGGGTGTGCTTAAAACTTTTCCACTTCATCACGCATGATGATGGCTCTCATGTGGACACTTTGCACAGTTTTTATGATGAGTCTTAAATACCATCTTTGCAAATTTAACACATAGAATGTATTAATTGTGTCTTTTGTAACATAAATCTATATCACCTGTTAGTTTTAACAACTGGCGACACATATACTGTATGGGGTTATCCACAGGTTGGCCATTCAAAGTCTAAAATACTTTGAGCAACAAACGTGCAAATATCCTCTTTGAAATACCGTAGAGTTACCATTGAGTTTCTCCGTATCTGTCTGAATCGGCAAGGATGCATAACCACTCAACTTGTCCCTATGTTTAGCGGACTCACCTCTTCCTTCCTCTTGCAAACAACAGCAAAAACTTTGGTTTGATTGTCAGTTTCCTGTGACAGGCGATAGTGACCAACTAAAGCAGAATCGACCCTGGAAATACACGTCAACCAGCAAGACAATGATTAGCAGTGACTTTGGAAAACGCTTTTTCTCACCCGGTTACTTTTCGAATTGATTGTGAGAAACAAAAATGCGGTACCTTGAGTTTCTGCTTCGTAAGCGAGGAATGACAGATAATGGGTCCTCAGGGGTGGTCAGCATCACGATATGGCCGTCAGAGAAGAAACGGAGATATCTGAAACAAAACAGACAACATTTTGGTCTTGTTTTCAACATTACAACAGTATTTAGCTGAAAAGGTGTCTGCACAAATATTGGACATGTACCTGTAATACTCGACCTGATGCCAAGCCCGGTAAAATCCGTCGAGAGATTCCTCTCCTTGTCGCATGTATGATGACTTGCTGATATAAACACCTGGGAATAGTACGAAATCAGATCATATCAGCTGTGAAATGGTCAACCACATGCCTCAAATATGTTACGGCCTTGAATGGTAGTTACCATCAAACCGGACATGTGGCGTCTGCAGGAACATCTCTCTCCAGGACCTGAATGGTACAGATTTCGTGCAGTTCCGTCCCCACACCTTCAGACAGGCAACATGCCAGATCTCAGGGTCTCTGGAAGATGGGTGAAAGATTTGATTTGAAATCATGACGACCTTATGCCCATTGCTGAGACAGCTGTCATCTTACTGTATGTAGGTAGCTTAGAGCTCAACTGCTGAGCTTGCAGTTGTGGAGAGGTTAGATTTGCAGGGTTCCATTTTACACAGGTGCTATAAAACTGCAAGAAACTTGTAATGTTACTGAAATGTTTTGCTTGTGTCATGTTGAGTGATGAGACAGCCAATTCATAGTGTTGCCTTAGTGCAGGGGTATCAAACTCCATCATCATCGAGGGCCACCTCAACATGGCAGTGGCCCTCGAGGGGTCACCATTAAGGCGCTTTAATGTAATTTAATGTAAAATGTAACTATTTGTTTAGAAATATCTAATATCAACAATTATTTTTACTTATTCAACTAACAAACATCCCATTTGCGTAGATCTAAAAGTATGTCAGATCTTTGCTATCATTGTATCGCAGATCCTTGTATCAGGAAAAGAAACCTGATTTAATCAACACTCATCAGTTGATAATCAATCAATCAATCAATCAATCAATGAGTCAATGAATGAATGAATGAATGAATGAATGAATGAATCAATCAATCAATCAATCAATCAATCAATCAATCAACAAGTCAACAACCTGGTTCCCCCACTTGGCTGCATTGGTGTTTCTTGACAAACTGACATTTTAAAAAGTGCAGAGCTGCGTCACTTTTCCAGAAACATGATCCAGGTGCATTTTGGGGGATGTAGTTTGTGGGTCAATGCATGTTCAAATGAAGGAGAAACAGTCACTGAAGCAGTCGGGGGCCACATAAAATGATGCAACGGCCCGCATCTGGCCCCCCGGGCTTGAGTTTGACACCTGTGACTTAGTGGCAAAAACAAAAAAGTGCAAAAACTGATTTCTTTTTTTAACAAATGGATTTATGGTGCTAAATAGGCAGTGTTTATCTAAACAGTCACTGACACACTTAAGACAGATGGCACCGCAGAACAGGCACTGACAGAACAGGCACTGGCAGGACTGACCTTGCACAGATGTAAAAGCCCCTGCAAACCAAGGACAGCTGTTCCAGAGTCCTCATATCCAGCTCACTTGACACAACCCAGCGAAATATGTATATCAGGATCTCACGTGGTAATGCTGCAGACACATAATTGAAAAAGACAAAATGTTAAATCATGCTTTACAGGAATGACAATTAAGGGGTGTAGCCTCAATTACAATGACATCAGCAAACATACCTGAAATGTGCGTCTGAGACATTTCGAGTTCTGGAGTACAGTACTTTGGAAAAGAGCCTTCCAGGGTGAGTTGCTGTTCAAGGTAGTCCAACAGATCCTCGGTGTCACCATCATTGGTGTTCTCCATGCTGGCATGAAGAAATATTGGTGATGTAAGATCAATTTGAGCTCTACAACACAAACGCTTAGTTAATCTTGACACTCAGCTTGCAAAGTAAATTCAGTTCAAAAATAGCAAGAGCTTACTAATGTCTTCCATCTTGATCTGTGTCAGGTGGGCGACTGTAGTTGATTTTATACTCAATGTCGGGCACAAGCTGCATCGCCAAGCGATAGTACTTAATCGCTGCAAGTTAAAAAAACAGGCTAACTTTTAATCAATTCAGTCAATGCACATGAATAAAAGCGGTAGATTTTCATGTTGTTGCATGAGATATTTACACAGCAATATGGTGCATTGAAGATTTTTTGTAAACAGCTTTAATCTCTGACGTGCTTTTTTTTCAAAATTTGCCCGAAAATCAGCAGTACAGTATCAACACAACACTAATAAGATGATTACATGCCTGGTTGGAAAAAAACTTTGTTCAACGAGAAAATCATTGGTTGCCATCTTCGAGAAAAGCCTTTGTCGTCGTTTTACATTTCTACATCATTTCATCTTTGACAGCCAGATTGATTGCCTTCAGTGTAAAAGCCTCATCATTTACATTTCTTTGTTTGTTGCCCATGACGAGGGTATCTGTATGATGCGCACAATGACAGTTCAAAGTCCACATTAAAACTACTGATACTGGTGTCTTCTTTGGAGCATTAACTTTCCCCACGTCTCTCTCACTGTTGCGCTTCACACTTCACTGCCCCCTGTAGGCCGTTAGACGGGAATGGTCTACAAATAAGTGTCACCGCTGTATCAATTGCAGGGTTCACAGTGTGAGGAAAAAGTTGTGGCTTGTAGTCCGAATATTACTGTACACTGATTTTTGTACTGATACCGAATGACATTTTTATACTCAAATATCAATAAAAGCAGAAATCAAGGCCACAATGACATGAGTTCAGTCATATCAAGAGCCTGTCTATGATGTCTTTCAATAACAACTGACATGATGATCCATTTACTGTTTTCTAAAACCAACCTTCGTACACAGCGCCACTCTGCTCCTCATCAACAGCTCTCAGGAATAGCTCCGTGGCCTGAGAGATGATTGCACAATTCAGGAATTACAGGTCCAAAGTTCAACAAAAGTAGCACTCTTTGAGGAAAATAAACACACTCAATCACTATGTGCTCATAATGTTACACCTCACTTTTTCCTCCTGAGCCAGTTCCTGGGTCCTGTTTAGAGTGGTGCATCGTGGTGATCGATCACTCCTCGCATTAGTTCCGCAGCTTGGCTTAAGTTCAGACATCCACTGGACTCTGAACGCATTAAGCTCCAGCTGCAATTAAATGAACAGTTGTGCAGAGACAGAGAGCATGGTTGGGTCATTACTCATCAATAAGACATTAGCACAAGACCGGTGAGTGTACATGATTTTAAGCTTCAAGGACAGCAACGGCATTTACTCATATCCATTCTTAATGCTAGATAAAACGATCCCTATGTGTCCAAATCCAGAAAGTCAAGTTTTGCAGAGGGCATACAGCCGCGGATCCAGGTTGCTGCAATTCAATCTATCACTGAGCGTTGTGATGTATTCAAGTGAGCAACCACCTGTACATGTTAGATTTGGTTTCCAAGCCTTTCCACTGTGCAGTCAACAATGGAGGGAAGATATAGATTTGTAACCCTTAAAAAAATCCAATGTGAAATACTTCCCAATATCAAAGCAACAGCGGGTGTACATGGCTCATAACAATACTTGTTATCGCAACCCAGATAAGGCAATCTTGACAATGGCCTGCAGTCTAGGCCAGAGGGGTCATACATACGGCCCGCGGGCCGGATGATTTCACAACACAGGTGTGAAAGCCTGTCGAGCGACGGGTGCACCCCCCACCCTGCAAGTCCCCCTTGTGTACAACTCTCAGAAGACAGTGGAGAGTATACCTGTTCAGCCTGTTTTTCTGTACTCTTTTGGTACTCTTTTCTCGAATCTTGCCTTTGACAATGCATTGTCTCCTTTTTGTCTCAAATTTTGTAAATTAAATTTCCCTCAAAAATGTAACTTCTAGTCGAGTGTGACTTTTAAATATTTTTTATTTCAATTTGCTGCATTTTTTGGCTGGTGCAAATTATACTCCAGATCGGTTTATAGTTTGCACAATACATTACATATATATATATATATATATATATATATATATATATATATATGTGTGTGTGTGTGTGTGTGTATATATATATATGTATATGTATATGTAATGTATTGTGCATACATGTATTGTAATGTAATATGTAATGTATTGTGCATACATATATACTGTATATATTTGGAGGAACAATGTTTCATTGATTGCCATAATGAGAAAGTGCAATGAAAGAAAGAAAAAAATCAATAGAGAAACTCTCTTATTTTTTCTTAGAAGAGTGGACACGCCCAATTCTGCTATTGATGGTATGCAAGCTACCACCTATCCCACCTTTCGCTCAAGCACCTCTTGCAAGTACATAAAATCTTGGCTTTGAGGATCATGTATTTCAAAAATGTACTCAAGCAAAATGTGCACAACTTTGTTTGAACTTTAAATGAAAGATACCCTGTAGTTTCAAATTTCATAACTTTCTGTGTCCATTTCCTACATTCATTAAGTCTTATGCATTGAATAATTCTTTCAATTTCTTTTACCACAATGATAAAGAACACTTGTGCGTCTGTCAAATTATATCAAAATTTCACAACAGCCTTTTCCACCCTAATTCTAATGTGCAAATTGTATCAGTTAGTTCAATCTCTGGACCCTATCTTACCTGAAGGTCAGAATCATCTGAACCGTCATCGTCATCCTCTACCGAACCTCCAAGATCGGCATTTTCCTCCGTCTGTAAAAAAAAGAAAAATACAGGCAATTCATAGAAACATTATTTGGCCTGAATGTGCTCAAACTAAGGAAATATCCATATCTGAGAAGTCATTAGGGTTGGAGAGACATCTAATATAGCAAACACAAGATGCAAATGAATTGTAGATCTAAGACTTGTTCAAATTAGACTGTGGGCTGACTGTCAAAAATGTCATCTATACCACTGTAAAAGTTTATCTTGAACATGAATACAAAAAATTGGTTTATATTGAAAAAAAACATCTGCATACTTTTCTTGTGCAGGCTTTTGGTTTGATAACAACTCTGGCCTAAGTTAGGCTAATTCTAAAATCGAAAATAGAGACATTCTGACAACCTTAATATGTAAAAGCACAACATGAAGGACAGTCTCCGACTGGGCAGTTACTGGGGGGCAATTTCTCAGGGATCCACCACTATTGACGACAATGGCAGATCGGTTTGGTGACGTCAGGTTATTCATTTGTGTAACTTCTCGTTTCACAATTTCGATAGCGACGCAAGAGGCACCGACGCTTTCTCTGTAGGTTTGACGTTACGTTTATGTTCTGTGATGAAACGGTGAAAGATAACTCGCGTTATGTATTCGAGGCAAAGACGGTGTTTGCCAAAGTCGCCTGTGGACTACAGCAAAACAGAATGATCCTGATATAGGTTAAGAGCTCTGCAGTGCATCCCGGGTTAAGTAACTTTGTCTGAAATGGCTAGCAGGCTGCAACGGTAACTCGTGGCCAGCAGCAATTGCAAAAACCTCTCGACCGAACTTGACATAATTTCGCAAAATTGTTTTAGTTGATATACCTTCCGAGGCGCGATTACACAGAAGAATAAATTAGTAGTGTCGAGTTTATTACCTATAGAGACGCATCAACCGCCAACCAGCTATTGCATAGCAGGTGACGTTAGCCGGCTAAAGCACCTAGCGCAGGCGTTTTATCACGAATAACTCGATTGAAAAATGCACCTACCATGGCAGCTGAACAGGTAAGTCGTCCAAGCTATTTCCCACGAATTAGCAATTCTAGCGTTTACAGATCACGGTCTGAAAAACGCACAACACAGCGGACATATTTACGAGCTCGCAGGAATGCGGCCATCTCGCCGAGTAGCCTGGAGCCTCACAGGAAGTCGAGGCGAGGGTTGCACTCGTCATGTTCGCGACGACGAGACGTGGCCGTTGTAAACAGGGCCCAAACCTCAGCCCGACCCTTGGAACAAGCTTCTTCACCTCGGCATTATGATCCTGCCAAACTTACGTTTTAATTGGTCCTGTTATCTAATCGAGAAATCAACAAATACAAGCATGTTCAGATTTGGCAGTCAATTTTAGAAACATTGTCAAAAGAAAACGTCCCACAGCGACAGAAAATCTGGGCAGTCTGATCGACATACACAGTATGCTTAAAAAGTATTTCAGCCCCAATCTTTGCGTGTGCGAGCAGTGCAGATCGTCCTTATGAGAACAGAGAGACTATCGTTGAAGGTGATCGTCACATTGCTCCTGTGTTCTTTTGATATCTCCTAAAGAGGCGAAAAGGTGTACTTCCAAAATGAATTACAAGCATGTGTCTCAAAGACTCATTATCCATAGCATTCATTATGGAAAGCGCCTTGATTTGGCGGTATACAATTAAAACAGAATTGAATTGAAATTAATTTTATTGGCTAATCGAGAAACTATTTTAAGTGGTCTTTCATGTTCTTTCGTGTAAAATTTGTGCTGATTAATTACTGCGAGATTATGGACAGTTAATCAAACGATTTAGAAATCATGCAAGGAACAACATGCAAAGAAGTATGTCTTGCAATCAAATCAGTAACAGGGTTGCCCATGAGCTGACACTGAATAATTACCAATGAATCATGACAATGCACAGTGACGTAGTTTGGAATGGAGGACCTCCTGCTGATAGAGAAAAATATATAGGTCGGTGAGAAACATGAATGTGGTCATTTAGAGGAATCCTGCTTGTGAAGGACAGATCAGGGGCATTAAAAGTTTCAAAGTTGTGCGGTTGAACAAAAGCAAAAAAACAGTGACAAAATTCGGAAGGTCTATCTCATTATTATCACTCGTAGCAACAGTAGTAGTCGTAGAAGAATTTAATGACTGCTTTGTTGAGACCAAGTCCTGTGGAGACTGCGAAATTCGGTTTCAATCTGAGATTTACCCCTTTTTATGCGAGCGCAACATCGACCACCGTGGGAGGCAGCAGAGCGCCATTGCATCATGTAGTCTGCTGAGAAGCTCGAAGAAGAAGAAGCCGCCATGTTTGTTTTTCTTCATCCATCACTTGAGACCCTGCAGCCCAATAGCGATCCGGGCAAATCGTGTGTCTGACAGAGAGCGGCCGTCGCGACTCTGTAGTAAACAAATTTGTACGAATGAGCCGCTGGAACCGAACAAGCTTGAAAGGGATCTTCCCGATCTATTAGGCCTAGACTATGTTTTGGGCTGCATTTGGCCGTACGGTCAATGACTGGTGACCACTGTCTTTATTCGCAATCTCGTCGTTCGGACCCAGCTGCCCCTAGATGTTTGCACATCAAGAAATGATGAGAAACAGTGTGCAAAGCGAGCTGACGTACAGGGGGTGAGTGAGTACCTTATTTGCACTGGAATGAATGTCTAGTCAAGGCCACGATTTTTTTCGACCAGCACCTGAGAAAAACACGCTGCCACGGAAAAATAATCTCAAAATGAATGATTCATAAAAACATGGAGTGTGTGCTACGGAATAGGCCGCCTGTGATATCAAAATAGGGGCGTTCAAATATAATCGTTCTAAGAAATTGCTTTATCGAGAGTTTGTCAGAAGCTATCAAAAAACACCAAGTTGTATTGTGACAGCATGCCACTTTGATGCATACTTATATTTCTCAGTGGATAGAAGTGCATTACTGTTTGAGGTAGATGTGCCTTTGAGGCTTTGTTGCTTGCACACACAAGTTCTTTCATATCCATGAAAGAGGAGGTAGTGCAAAATTTTCTTATTCTCTATTTTTCTTTGCATGCAAATGATCACAAATGCAATGTGGTGGAAGCACATGCAGAAACTGTGTAAAACAATAATTAGATAAAATTGTCCTTAGCAACAGTATGCCTTGCATGTCAATTATAAAAAATGGTTGCGAGTTATTTAAGCATATATTGCCATAATATAGGGGACTGCATGTTTAATAACATCCTCTTTGTATTCTCTCTGGATCTGCCAACACAGGTTTGCGGGGGATGAACCCATGATACCATGACCAGTACAGACTTGCCATTGGTTCCCTGCTGTTTTCATAGGAAAATATGGTTGCATTCATCAGTATGACAGCACAATTCTTTTCACCACTCCATTAATATCTGACTACAATTTTTGAAATCTGGAGGGAAACAACATGAATAGATACACTACAATTCGTCAGCTGGGTGATGGCACCTATGGATCTGTAATCCTTGGCCGAAGTATGGAATCGGGGGAACTCGTAGCCATAAAAAAGTAAGGATCCCCAATTTCTCTCATGAACATGTGTTTTAACAGTAGAGATGTGTGTGGGTGTGTCAATTTATGTCAATTTGTTCATTTATGTCCTCTGCACCCAGTGTGTTTCTGTGTTCTTGTCTTTGCACTGTAGACTGCTTGTGATTTGTACCAAACATATCTTCAGTAATAAATCTAGATCATGAAGAAATTTTTGGAAACAGCTCAAGAAATGTTTTTACAGTCTCATAGTTCATTAAAAGGGCTTAACATATCTATATTGTTTGTTTGTTTGTTTTTGGTCAGGATGAAGAAAAAATTTTACTCCTGGGAGGAATGCATGAACCTTCGCGAAGTCAAGGTATTTTGCAGTCCTACATTTCTAAAATGCCACAAAATCAGTTGTCTCATCCATCTATCCATCCATTTTCTTTGGTGTTCCACCGATACCGATACTAGTATCGGGAATAGCCCCGATACGGTACTATAACGCTGGCATCGGTATCGGCGAGCACTAAAAAATCGGGCGCCGATGCCATTTACCGATACTAGTCCAGGCCTTGTTTTTCTCTCGCCCGACACTCGCTTCTGTGATCACGCATGTTTAGTGCATGCCTAGCCACGCTATCCTATTGGCCAAGAGCGGATGCTCTTAACCAATAGCGGGGTAGCTTTTTAATATTGAGGAAAAACAAACCAGCGTGCTACAGGAGAGAAAATGTCGGCGATTTGAAAATATTTCGACAGAAAAACTCATGCGAGTACAACAGCTACATGCAAGATTTGCGGTGTGAAAGTTGCGAGAGGTGGTACCGAAACGGCCAGTTTTCATCGCTCAAACCTGATAAAACATTTGAGAACGAAACATGTGAACGGACACCAACAATTCGAGGCGGCGCCAATTGCGAATTACGGCAATTGAGAGTTGGATGGACCGCAGCAACGAACCTCAGCTCACTTCAGAGGAAGGACCAGTGGGACGAGAAGAGTGAAGCATCAAGAGGGATGTCCGAGAAAATTGCCAAAGTGCGCTCTGTAACCTGCCCCTCTACTTTGTTGACAACATGGGATTCCGGCTTTGACTGGCTCACGCAGTGAGCCATGTATAGCAAAATACATGGTCCCAAGCCGCAAATATATTTCGGATATTGCTGTCCCTGCACTCCAAAAGAAGATAACGGAGCATGTTTCAAGGAAGCTAGAGAAGGTGCAGGCCATAAGCTTCACTACTGATATCTGGAGCAGTGATGTCTCCCCACTTCCCTGCTTAGTTACATTGCTCACTGGATGGACACTGAATTGTTCAACCTGCAAAGCGTGGTGCTGCATGTAAGCAATTCAAAGGATCCCACACCGAAGCAATTGCAGGAGCTAGAGAGAATAATGCTGCTCAACTGGAACCTCCCCAAGGCAAACGTCACGTCAGCCTATTCTTGTCTAGAATTTGCTATTTTCTCTCGTTTTTTCTCTTGTCTTTTACTGGAACTGTTTTTTCGGATGTTCTTACCTCAGATTGGCCTTAATGCCATGATCCCTCTTAAAGATAACTTGTGTAATAATTTCTTATTTTAATTTGATATTACTCCTTGTCGCAATACCGTTGTAATTACATCACTATTGCAATATTTTGGCCTTTCCGAGCCAAGACTCAGCTTATTCACTTATTGTCACCAGTACCAGGTAAGCAATAAAAAAAGTTTACTGTATTCACTCAATATTAGTCTTTTTTCCTGTTTCACAAAGACTTTTCTGCAGTACCTGACCAAGCCATGATAGCAATCATTTTACATCTGTGTGAGAATGCAGTTCTGTAGAATTAGAGGAAAAAATGCTCTTATATTTTGTCTTTTCAAACGGGATGGTATTGGTATAGTAATGGTGTCAGCCAATACGGCACGGCTGGGTATGGGAATTGGTATCGGGGCCAAACTGGTATCGGAACAACACTAATTTTCCTCAGCTTATCCAGGGCCGAGTTGCAGGGAAGCCAGAGAAGCTTCCTCCGGGTGTCCTCCCAGGGGTCATCCGGAAAAGATGCCAGAGCCACCTCAGCTGGCTCCTCTCTATTCGGAGGAGCAGCGGCTCTACTTTGATTTCCTGCCCGGTGACAGATCTCCTCACGCGATCTCATATGTTGCATCCTGCCACCCTGTGGAGGAAACTAATTTCAGCCGCTTGTATCCGACATCTTGTCCTTTTGGTCACGACCCCAAGTTCATGACCATAGGTGACAGTCGGAAAATAGATTGACCGGTAATTTGAGAGCTTTGGCTTATGGCTCAGCTCGTTCTTCACAATGGTGGACCGGTACCTCGACCACATCACTGCCACCGCTGCACCGATCCATCACTTGATCCCCGTTCCATTTTACCCTCACTGGTGAATAGGACCCCAAGCAGGCAGGATCTCTTCTCTGACCCGGAGGGTGCAAACCATCTTTTTCCGATTGAGAACCATGGCCTCAGATTTAGAAGTGCTTATTCTCATCCCAGCCATATCACACCCGGGTGCAAATCGCCCCAGCACATGCTGGAGGTCCTGGTCTGAGGGTCCCAGCAGGACAACATCATCTGCAAAATGCAGCAATGAGATCCTGTGGTCCCCAAACTGCACCCCCTCTGGCCCCTGGCTGCGCCTAGAAATCCTGTCCAAATAAACAATGAACAGGACCAGTGACAAAGGGCAGCCCTGCCGTAGGCCAACATGCACCAGGAACAGGTCTGACTTGCTGCCGACAAGCTCAGTAAGTCAAACAAGCTCCTGCTCTTGTCGCACAGGGCAAACTCCCATGATCCCTCCAGCACCCTGTGTAGAGTGTAGAGCTGGTCCAGTGTTCCACGTAGGAGACGGAACTTGCATTGTTCCTCTTGGATCTGAGGTTCAACTATCGTCCGCATCCTGCTCTCCAGTACCTGGGAATAGACTTTCCCGGTGAGGCTGAGGAGAGTGATCCCTCTGTAATTTGAACACACCCTCCAGTCCCCTTCTTTGAATAGAGGGACCACCACCCCGGTGTGCCAGTCCAGGGGCACTGTCCTCGACTGCCATGCGAAGTTGCAGAGGTCATGATCGCCATGCAGCATCCAGAGACTTGAGGTACTCAGTGTGGATCTCGCCTTGCCACCGAGGTGACTTCAGCTCGGGTGATGAGCGAATGCACCTCTGAGTCCCGAGCCTCTGCTTCTTCTGTGGAAGACATGCCAGTGGGATTGAGGAGATCCTCTAAGTACTCTTGCCACTGCCAGACCACATCCTCAGTTGAGTTCAGCAGCTCCCCGCCTCCACTGAAATCAGTGTACTGCTTTTGCTTCATGAGGCGCTGGACGATTTGCCAGAACCTCCTCGAGGCTGACCTCACCTCCATGTTCTCCCCAAACTCCTCCCAGGCCAGACCTCCCAGACTCCTCCCAAATGCAGGACAACATAGGAGTCTTTGGGAATTCAGTCAACACTGAATACATTCGGTTAACACAATGCATTCATTAGATTGCAGCCAGAGAAACTGTTGAGTTCTACAGACAGTGTGCTATATGTGTTTCATGTTGTGGCAGGATTTTTATTTATTTTTTGATAGTTTTCCAAAACAGAAAAGACTACTATCGACAACTTGACACCGCTTATTTTCAAATGCTGGTCAGTCAATGCAGTTAGCACACTAGAGGGAAGTCAGCCACACTCTTGCCAGAGAGGTGCCAAGGCCTGTAAGTATGGCTGAGGTCTCTGTGGACGGGTGCACTTTTGCTATCAAGTTCAATATAATCAGGTGTCTTCCGTTGCTCTAATAGGGGGCCGAGAAGCAATTTCATTTTTTTTGCATTTTTAATATGTGTGTTGTTTTGAGATCCATATCTTTCCATTGCCTGTCCAACACGCCTTGGCAGGTATTGACATTGAGTAAATGAGTCGCTGGACAACTGCTCTGCATGCAGTTGCTAGGTTGACTCCCTCCCCACTTCTTCACCTCAGAATGAGAGACATGTATTGTTTAAGTGCTGTTTAATAAATATTCCTGTTACTAGTGAATACATGAGTGAAAGTACATTCTTAAGAATGATGAAGTTATATACCTGATGCATTTGATCATAACTTTGTTCACTGCTCAATGCTAACCGGCATTTCTTTCCACACCAATTCTGGGTCATTAAATCCCAAGCCACCGCAAAAAGGTGATTCTTGTGTGCTGCTGAGTTCTGGTTCCACCCCTTGCAAACACTTTCCCTTTTCTACATGCCTGTGCTTCATGGAGAAAGACCTCTGTAGAAAACCTAGCCATCTGCTGTCTTTAGATGAACAAAACTCAAAAGCATGTTCCCCCAAAGAGAGCCATTCCTGGGTGCCTTCCCTCTTACGAAGACTTAGCATGGTTGTACATCTCTGCATGGTTTAACTGTATGTCCTGCTTTTTAGTACTCTGAATCGATTACACTGGTCAACAACACATTTATGGTTCAAGTTTTTTCTATGACATAGGATAATTTTGATGTGCTGAATCCCAAATTGACATCTGTTTTGCTTAATCAGGTCAACCTTCTGAACTAACCTACATATTCGTTTTTTTGACGTTCTTGTTTACATGTACAGGAATTTTCACATCATATGATGCAAATTTATTTTATATTTCTGTCTGGAAGTCAGGAATTCCCACTGTTTGGACAACACACCATGTCACTGACTTCTGCACCTCAAGTATCCTGATCTTGAATTAGCACGACATCCTGTTGCTCTCTACGACGAAATTCCAGAACATGTCTTTGCAGAACTTTCTGACATCAGTGACGAAGATGCCTCCATTTGATTAATATGTTCTGTTAGAAAAAGATTTTTTTCTCCTTAAACCTTGTTTGGATGAGAAATATTAACAAAAAACAAGTGATGATATCACAGGAATGTAATCAATTCTGTCAGACTATTGGGATTTTCTAAATCAAATAAGGATAAAAACCTGACCTGATCGAGAAAATTGGATTCTTTCAGTCATTTTTGGATTCAGCAGTGCAAAATGATCCTAATTCACTTGATAAAACAAAGACATTTTTTGTTTTTTGTACCCAGTGTTATCTACCTTTTGATTTGAGAGTATAGATAAAGTCTCACTTTGTCCCCCATTTTCTCAGCTTTCTCTAATACTGGGTTTTTCACATAGAAGTGTATTTCACCGTTAGTGATAGCTTGCTTTGCACTATGCTGCAGTGGCTTTAGTGAACTTTTGATTGCATGCTTATATTGATCAGAATATTTTTTGCTCTTGTCAAAGGCATGTTCCTCAAAATGTTTTTTTTCTTGTTTCAGTCTTTAAAGAAACTCAGTCATGCTAATGTCATCAAGCTTAAGGAGGTAATTCGAGAAAATGACCATTTGTACTTTATATTTGAGTACATGAAGGAAAACCTGTATCAGCTAATGAAAGATAGGTAAGTACTCTCATTACTTCCTCTTGATTCTGCTAGAATTTATATTGCCCTTGAAGCCCACATCTTTTGAGCTGATACAGTTTTGTTTTTGCTCCGTTGCAGGACTCGGTTGTTTCCTGAATCAGCTGTAAGAAACATTATGTTTCAAATTTTGCAGGGACTTGCATTCATTCATAAGCATGGTATGTCTCTTTTTTACTGCCAGCCATTACAGGTGCATTTCGGTTTGCTTCTCCATTTCCATAAGTTAAGTGTATGATGTATTGTTCTGTCTGAAGGTTTTTTTCACAGGGATATGAAGCCTGAGAATCTTCTGTGTATGGGACCAGAGCTTGTGAAGATAGCCGACTTCGGCCTTGCGCGCGAGATCAGATCTCAGCCACCATACACTGATTATGTCTCCACGAGATGGTAGGGTGTGTTTGTTTTTTTCCTGCCATTTTTTTTGGTCAGGATTCCGAGATTTGAGTACGCGCTTCGTCTCTGATTAGGTACAGAGCACCTGAGGTGCTCCTCAGGTCAACGTCCTATAGTTCACCCATAGACCAGTGGGCAGTTGGTTGCATCATGGCAGAGCTTTACACCCTCAGACCAATTTTCCCTGGCTCCAGTGAAGTAGATACTATATTCAAGATTTGCCAAGTTCTTGGAACCCCAAAGAAGGTGATCTTGCATGCTCACTGGCGATAAGTCATATGGTTTGTAGATCAGTAAAAAAACTTACACTCTGATATTGTGTTGGAACTGTCGGTATGTTAACCTCATGTTGAACGGTGGAGCGAAATTGATTTGGAAATATTGTCTCTCCTCTCAAGAATGATTGGCCAGAGGGATATCAGTTGGCCAGCTTGATGAATTTCCGTTGGCCCCAATGTATTCCGAGTAATTTGAAGACACTAATACCAAATGCAAGTGCCGAAGCCATCCATCTAATGACAGAGCTGCTCCTATGGGATCCGAAAAAGAGGCCAGCCTCTGCACAGGTAGCTTGTGTGCTTGTGTGGCAATTACTGATTTGCAAAATCCTGGATTAAGTTGTTTCTCGTATTCATCTGCAGGCGCTCAGGTACTCCTATTTTCATGTGGGCCAAGCTCTCGGCACTCCTCTGCAGATCCTAGAGCAGGGCAATCGTCAGCCCGACCTTTTGCCACTACAGCCACATCCTCAGTCTCAGCAGATCCTTCAGCACCAACCGCCAATGCTCAAGCCGGTTCCCCCCACCCAACCTCCACCTGTCAATCAACACTGCACCCTATCCAGTAGGCCCCTGCAGCAGATTCAGTTGTCTCCAATGTCAGCAGCTGCTCAGGCACAAGTGTACCAACAGCACACAGGGTTGGCTCAAGATCAGCAATCTAAACACCTTCGAAAGCCAGAGAGGCGGGAAGGAGGTCTGTCGAGCCACCTTCCTTACATTGCTGAAAAGACTTTTCAAGCGAAGGTAGTGCTTTCATGCCATATGTGCCCTTTTGTTTGTAGGCCTGATGTGACTTGTCATAGCAAAAAGCTAATGTTAACTGTCAACTCTTGTTGCTTAGGTAGCATTTCCATTTTTTTAAAGAATAGATCTAATCCCATAATATTACTAGTCTTGTCACGTGTGACAAAGTTTGTCCGATTTATAGTGTTGTATCACTTTAGAAGAATTTTATAATACAGGTGTGACAGCCATTAGAGCGCTCGCTCTGAAGCGCCAATCGCGGCTCTCGGAAGACAGTGGATAGTCTGGTGTACACCCCCTTCTCAACAACTCGCGGAAGACGGTGGGAAGTCCCCCCACCCCGTCAAAAACTTATAAGATATTGGAAAGTCCATCCCGCGACCCCACCCAACCACTCACATTTGGCCCTCATTGAGGTTGAATTGAGAATTGAGACTCTTGCCGTAGGCCCTTTTAAACACAGCTACAATCTTCAACCATAGTAGAGATCATAAACAGGGGGTCCTTTTCGATCATAGAACTTATTTTGAAGGTTTATCAGAGTATGAGAGTGGCTTATGAGTGGAGTGAGTGAATTGTCAGTATCAGAGAATAATGATTGTTCCCTTTTGTTTTTTTACAGATGAGACAAGAGCATGAGAATGCCAACCAGAGCTACCAGCTGAAACCCAAGGGAGGACGCAGGCGGTGGGGTCACAGCACAGGACTATTTAAAGGCGAAGACTGGGACGACTATGACAAAACAGAGCTGACATCGATAAATTACCATGGCAAAGCAGATATCTCCACTGAGTGGCAGGGAGAGGGCTCATTGAGGAGGTACACTGCTAGAGAAAATGGCACCATGTTGAGAACAAGATTGGCCGCATCACTGTGACAGATAACGTGGCACTCGAGCCATGTGCGATGACGCAACGTAGACAGTCTAATGCATGAAATGGATCTAGTCAGGACCACCTGCTCATTAACTGAAGGCTCTTTGTCTTTAGATATGGAAATGTTCTGGATTTCATTCAATGTGGTGACAAAGAAGATTCGCCTCTCAACCTAAATAAGGCATCTGCATACAAGGAGCCATCAAGGACTGCCTCTGCCAAACAGCATTACTTAAGGCAATCGAGATATTTACCTGGTAACCATTTTTTGCACATAAGTAGCCATTGGAGTGCGCAATTTTTAACAGGTGTACTTTCAGACTGAAGTTTAACTGCTAGTTATTCTGTTCTGCTCTTAATATTTACAAAGGTTTTGTCAACTGCAACGATAGTTTCACTTAACATACATGTGTGATGTCTGTTTTCAGACATGGTGTAGTTGCATATGAGGTTTATATTTGATGTCTGAATATTGTCCACTTTCCCTGATTATGATTTAATGGATGAGCATCTGTAAGGTTGTGTTTGTTGATCACGTTTCTAGTTTTTCTGTAGCATCAACAGCATCTGTATTATTGGCTGGTACTGTCAAACGGAAACATTACCAGGCACCCAAACCTTTTCTTCAGGTATCACTACAAAGAGGAATGTGGCCATAAATTGCACCAAAGACTTCGGTGGAAGCCACCTTTGGGACAGCAGTACTATTCCATTTGGAGGAACTCTACCTAGCAGAGGAACCCACGGTAGAAGCTCATTTAACCCACCTACTGTTAAGTAGATCTTGGATATTGATGTTTTTTTTTTTGTGTACTTAAGGTACAAGCACACTCCCTGGTATATACGTGCCATCCTTTTACACAAAAGATGTTGGCTCTGGAAGTCTTCGAGGACACAAGGATCGCTTGCTTGAGACAACTTCAAGTGAGCTCATACATTTGCATCTGAGTTTGTTTATAGATTGTGTGAAATCAACACTGCTACAGATGAAATTGTATTTTCAAAAAGCTTTTTTTTTTTTTCTTTACATTTCTTTAACAGTACATTTTTGTTGTGTGACCGTTGTTTTCACTCCATTCCTAGATTATGCAACGTGGCGATCCAGCCGAAGTCAAACAAGCACCTCTGCTAACTCCCTGTTGGCCAGAAAGCACACACCTGGTCTGCTTCCCCAGCCACCTGGTCAAACCATCCATGGGCGAACTGATTGGTCTGCCAAATATGGACACTGCTAGTGCGCTAATCCCCTGGACCGTGGAGGCGGGTGAAGGCTGTTGCCCTGGAAACAGCAATGTGCTGCCAGGAACTCATGTGCTCCGAAGAGTAGTCCTAGTCGTTTCATAATCAAAAGTATGTGACATGTAAAATGCCCAAGTATGCAGATGCAAAACCGGTTTGTAAGCTATTTCAAAATGACCTCTTCATGGTGTACATCTAAGTACAGTACTTATGATAAAGCATGCAGTTGTCTGGGCTAATGATCGAAAACTCATGTACTCCATGAAAGCCCTCCTTAAAGTCATGTATTTGCTAGTATGAAATGCTCCATGCTGACAAAGATTCTGAGACAATGCCTTTGTCTGAAACACAATTATTCAAGTTTCTGCTTGTCATTGTCTTGTCTGCAAGTATGTTGTTCTGTCAAGGTTTACAAGCTGTTTTGGCCATTTTATAGCACAGGAGTCTGTTTCAGGAAAGTATTGACGGCACTTTTCTTCAGTTGTGGCTTAGGCCTGGACTGGAGTCCTCAAATTTATGTTTGAGTCCTTTCTAGTATCATGTTTCTTAACAATTCTCCACAAACTTCAAAAATTTATTTGGTCCAGAGCATTGTGCACAAAAATGGTATTGATGTACATATAATGTAGTATAATGAATGGGACTTTTTTTTTCAACAGTGTTTTGTATTTTTTATACCAGTAGTACTTGTTGTCGAACCCCTACCTTGTTACATTCACTCAATAAATGTAAAGCTTCTTTCAGCAAGTCTTATACGCCTGGTATGTTATGTGCCCAAGACAAATTAACCTTAACTTACAGTTTTGATGAAAACAGATAAATGGTCAAGGTAACATACAGTAGTTCCAGTACAAGTTAAGTGTCAGGTCAAATACAGTATTTCCCCACTACACAGTCAAAATCTAAAAGTGTACTGAAGTCAAGGTACTGTTAATCTAAAAAGTTACCATTTTGATGTTGCTCGATATTTTTTAGAGTGAAGCCATTTTTTAACAAAACAAATGCTAATAACTCTCTGCCTCCTTGACTGTTGAGCAAAACAGAACTGACTCATTCTGATGGATACATTCATTACACGATAGAGGAGCGTTTTGATGATCAAGGATGAAACTATAACCTTGAGATCAAGGTTTAAGGTTTTTCCTGTTTCTCCATTTGTGCATAGACCAGCAGTCCAGGTACAAAGAAAATCTTTTTTAAGTGTCAACAGAGAGTGAGATAGGTCAGAAGGGAAAGATACAGTACGTCAATATTAAAAACAAGATAACACTTTCAAACAATATAAACAGAATATTTTAAATAAGGGTATAGGGAAAAAGGCACAATGGTCAGAGGGTGGGGCACTGTACACCGGCGTCGACATTACATTATACAGGTCAAGTTATTGCATTTAATGGTTATTGGACTCATGAGATATTACACCCTGTACCTTGACTCGTCAGATGTGCAGGAGACCATCATAGACTGCTTTGACACCAACTGGTTGATCTGTGCCATAATGTTGCTAAGGTGCTCTGGTAGTTAAGATATAGATTAAAAAATAGAGACTTAGAACATCTGTGACCTTCCGTGATAAAATGCTCAAATGTATTTTGTCCTCGTTTTAACCTCTGCATCTGGATCAGAGTGGGGCACTGTAATACACTGAAATACACAGATGGGAAATGATGTCCACCTGTAGGAAATGATGTCCACCTATAGAATGGAAGGAATGGTATATCTGATAACATCCACAGTGAAGTTAACGTACTCAATATCTATCCAGGTCCCAGTTTGAACATATCAATCGCCATGCTCAAGCTTAAAGTTGTCCAGCAGTGCACCTGTGTTGAGGGATTCTGACCATATTCCCAAGGCAACCTTTTGGGGGTGGGGGCCGGTCCATGTTTAGAGGAGTCAGTTTAGGTGGTGCGGGCATATAAGTAAGCATGTCCTCCACTATGGTGGCTCCCCACGCAGGTATTCCAGTCATCTCCACCTGAGCCAAGACCTCTGAACAGACCCAGGACATGCTGAGCTGATTTTATCCTCCAGCTGGCCTTGGAATACTGGGAGGAATGTTGACTTGTAATTTTAGAGAACTCCGAAGTTAATTTGTTGGAAATTAAATATTCAGCTCCTATTTTGGCTACAAAGTAAGCCTTGGTTTTTATATTTTCATGCATTGACAGGAAAAAAATACTACTATGAAAAGAAGGAAGACAATTTATTTCTTTTAAAATATTCAGAACCCATTGCTTCAGAAAAACACGTGTGTACACCTACATACGCGAAAACACGTATGTAGGTGTTTTTGTTCAGACAAGTTAAATCGTGCAGCATCTCCATTTCTTATGTTGATTGGACTGCTTGCTACATATACGGCCCACCATGATTTAATTATCAGATTTCCTCAAATAACCTGAAAATTTAATTGACACTCTTCCGCTTACACAAATATGAACATGTTGTGCCCACAAACCCACATTTACCCCAAAATACAGTTTGCACATTGTTGGAGGTCTACTTTTACTCCAGTTCAACAAGTAAATCGCCTTCCCCAACGGTCTCCCCTGGTTTGCAATGGACACTCTTCACCTGCAGAGCAAAAACATGCATGAATGTAACTGGTTAGGGAACCTTGACATTTCTGACATCACACACAAAAAAATCAGCTTATGCCTTCCAATGCAGCAGGTGATATTTTATGAGAAATCTATACATCAGTATGATACCTTGGCTTGTCTCACTGCAGTCATACTGTTCTGCATCTTCATGGCTTCAATCACGCAAATCTCCTGACCCTCTGCAATCTACAACACATACAACAAAATGTTTTGTTGTGGTTTTGCTGTTGCAGAAATCCTAAAATGGACATTTCTGGAACAAAATAGTAATGCAATGAGACCACAGAAATAATACCAGAAGTATCATTTCATGGAGTCCTCCCAGGTTACGAAGAAACACTGACAGTTTTCAGATGTATACACAATGACATTTATTTTATCTTGTGTTTCAAAGGACTTCCTCACTGAGAACAGTGTAAACCATGCACGCGTGCTCGCACACACACACACACACACACACACACACACACACACACACACACACACAAACACAAACACACAATTACGATTGTATTATTACAATTGTATTATTACTACTATTGTATTATAAACTACTTACACCGGAATGCACCTTAGTTTCGTTACACAATTCAATTGCTGTAATGACAATAAAAGATTCCTGATTCCTATTACTATCGGTTGATCTAAGTGCTTCTGGACAGTCTTGTAAGCTGCAGGAGCTTTAAATTTCCTCAGGAGAACCCCAAGCAGGATCAATGAAGTATCTACTGCGTCTGCACCTACCTACAGTACCTACCTACTTTCCTGCCTACCTATCCACAGACATTTGGAATTTTCCTGACTGAAAGACGCCCCTGAGTATAAGTTGCATCAGAAAAAAACGCATAATAATGAAGATAAAAACATATATAAGTTCCACCAGACTAAGTTAAATTTTTGGGGGAAATTCATCTAACAAAATCCGAGACCACGAACAGACATTAAATCTTGAAAGGCATATTACAATATCAACAGAATAGAGAGAGACAGGCTGAATAAGTGTACAGCACTCTAGCGTAACAAATTGATGATTACTCAGCTACATGAAGCATCACAACGAACTGAATACTTGTCTGGTATGTTACCGCAACAATTATTCAAATAACTAAAGCATAAAAAACAAGCTAATAAGTTAACAAAACCCTCAGTCTCACTCCAAATTGACCTCTCAATTGAGTCAATTGAACTCTTCATCCTCTGTGTCCCCTGTATACAATTCTGGCATCTACAGAGGTAGATGAAGCTCTGATTCGTCTTCCGCTCAGAAGAGGAAGCGGTGCTTAAAATACCACAATTGCTATTAATTACCGTGATGTTGAAATTTTAATAATACAGGAGTAGTAAAGACTTGCATAAGCCTTGAGTTCCATAGCACAGTGGTCCTTGTGAAAATTATTTTATCAAAAAAATTATTTATCAATTATAAAAATTATAATGATATCACATATAAGTCGCATGCCAGTTTAAGTCGCAACACCAGTAAAACTATGGAAAACAGTGCGACTTACACTCCTGACAATATGGTACTTAAAAATTGTTTTTACCGCATCTCCTGGTTTGACAGATATGGCCACAACTGTTCCAGGCATTGGTGAACGCAGGATGCTGCTGGTGTCTTCTGGGACTTTGTCTGGCATGTACAAACTTAGTTCGGCAGCCAATCTGCTCATAACATGCATCTTGAACTACAAACAAACAGACAAATGCAGTCACCTTATGTGTCTATGGGTAAACTTTGCCTCTGAACATTTCAACTCTGACTTACTGATGTGCCCATGTACTGCAGGACAACTCCACCAGATGTGTCTCTGGACAGACACTGGAACAAAAGAAAGACAGACAGTTGAATTCTGAAGACTGAACATACAGCTGTAACGATTTCTTCTTCTAACTCTATGTTTGGCCCATCCTCATTTAAGAAGCAAAAGATCCTCCATCACAAAGCTGAACTTTAACAACTCCTCATTAGTGAGATGGAGCAGTGTTTCCCAGCCTGTTCTCAGCCACAGCACACATTTTACATAGAAAAAATCTCATGGAACACGACTGTCGTCCAAAGGTTGTCGGAGGAGTGGGGCAGCGTGCGCGAGCCGGTCTTTCTGCTATTACCAGTACCTGACATTTGTCAGCACGGGTTGGGGTTAGGGGTGTTTTCGTGTTTGGCCGTGAGGGGCCAAGAGGGGTTCCCCAGTCTGAATGATATCGCTGACAGCGCTCGTCAGATGTCTTAAGCGGGCCGTGTGTGCCGTCTGTAGACCATATGAAATTGGACTGCTGCACACCTGATGATTGTGGTTGGGAACGACTGAAGTAGAGGGTGTGCCTCATACGCAAACATACGCCTGAAACATACGCCTGCTTCACATCCCACTACGAGCACATTAAGCAAACAAAGCCACCTCCATTGCAAGACTGTGGGATCATCTCACAGGAAAAGGACCCACTCAACGGAAATCCAGTGGGAGACTTGCTAAGGATTTCTCACTGATGAGGACAATATGTCTCAGCTGCACCGTGGTAGTGTGAGACCTATGAGAGTCTGTCGCTGTTTAGGTAATATGGCAGAGACACAAAAAAACTGAAGAACTGAAATATTCTTGTGAAAATTACACTGTGCTGGAAACACGGCAAAGACTTGCAGCAGGACAACAACACACATTCTAATGTATTAAATTATGACTCTAAACATTGACGTTCACAGTGAATAGACTACAGACAATAAATCTGCATTACTGTGGTCATAACAATGTTGTCAAACTGAAATGCATTTTAAATCTAATAGTTTTCATAGCACAAAACAACCTCAACCCCAAATCGGGTAAGTGCATGGTGTGCTTTAAGTCAGTCTATCAAGGATAAGTGAGGCTTAACTTCCTTAATTTGACCCTCATAATCTCAATTTGTTCAATGCTGTTTGTCATTGTGTGTGTGTGTGTGTGTCTGTGTGTGTGTATGTGTCTGTGTGTGTGTGTCTGTGTGTGTGTGAGGTTGAGTGCAGCTTTACCTGCAATGTCCTCTCTATACCATTAATGGTGAGCGCCAGCAGTGGTGAGGCCAAGTTCCACCCTCCAGTGATTTCCACAGTTTCCCCATCTACTTCCACCTATCGAGACAAATCAACCATCGTTTGTTTGGATCCTAACAGGTACCAACACTGAAAGTGAAGTACTTCAGTTTCTGGTATCCAAATTCTGATTTCACTGCCAGTCTTGTGGTTACATGGAAAACTGGGTGCTGAAACACCATCTCTAACTAATGAAGGACCACGCTTGGCAGGACATGGAGTAGCATGTGACACATTAAAAACTTAACGAATGCAACCTATGAGGAGAACAATTTTGTTACATATACTTCATGAACTTGCATTTACTCTGTACCTGTGGGAATGACACTTACAGTGTAAGTATTTCCACTTTTAGTGATGTCCACAAAATACCGTTCCTTTTCCAGCACCACACACAGCTCCCAGCGGCTACACACAACTGGGGTGGACGAGACCCTAAATAGAGGCAAACAACATTATAGGGGGTTGAGTACCACTGATTCTTACCAGCACCAGTGCTAAAGGTAGCTTTAGCCTGTATGAGGGACCCAAGTGGAGGTCTTTACCTCAGATTTCCCAAAACATTCTGTGAGCGGAGCTGGGCGGCCACATGGAGAGCAGCGGCTGAACCCAACAGCTCCCTCCGACGTTCCACCTGTAGTTGGTGACCCTTGAAGCCATCGGGGTAAACTTCAGGCAGGAAATTGGTGCTGATGTCACCGGATATGAAGCGAGGATGAGTGATGATTTCTCGTAGTAAGGGAATGTTGTGGGTTACACCTGGTCACAGAAAAATGTCACAAAATACTGGCGGAGGGACAAACCAAAAAATCCATGTATGTGTGCATTTGTGGGACAAAAGGGAAAGACTTCTCTTTTGCCCCAATCTACGCTGAAGCTTTTAAGAGTAGGCTTAAAGCTTTCCTTGTTACTAAAGCCTTTTTACTAAAGCTTATAGTGAGAGCTAGCTATGCTGCTATAAAATCAGATTGCCATGGGATTTCTCATAATACTGAGCCTCTCTTTTCCTCTTCCTCTCTCTCTCACCAGTATACATTCATGTCTCATTAATGCTTGTTACTAACTCGGCTTCTTCCCTGGAGTCTTAGTGTCTTGTGCTTTGTCAACCTGCTGATTGTAGCTGGAGCATCACCAGTGATGTCTGACGCACTTCTGTGATGACGGACTGTCAAAAGGTCTGGGCCCTGCTCCAGACCCACATGCTGTGTTTATATTTACACATATCTACATAAACCTTTTGGATGCCAACTTCAATTAACCACTATTGTTGATTGCTGCTGTGCATCTTTATGCCTGTCTCTGCCTCTGTCTCTTCCTTTCAACTCAACCGGTGATAAATGGCCAGCTCCTCTGGGAGGATCCCGAGGCGCTCCCTGGCCAGCTGAGAGATACAGTCTCTCCAGCATGTCCTGGGTCTTTCTCAGGATCTTCTCCAGGTGAGACATGTCCGAAACACCTCCCTGGGAAAGCGTCCAGGAGGCATCCGGAAAAGATGCCAGAGCCACTTCAACTAGTTCCTCTCTATGTGGAGGAGCAGCGGCTCTACTTTGATTTCCCACAGTGACAGAACTCCTCATCCGATCTCATAAAGTGCGTCCTGCCACCCTGCGGGGGAAACTCATTTTGGCCGCTTGTATCCAAGATCTTGTCCTTTTGGTCATGACCCAAAGTTAATGACCATAGGTGAGGGTAGGGACGTAAATTGACTTATGGCTCAGCTCCTTCTTCACCAGGGCAGACTGGTACATCAACCCCATCACTGCCACCGCTGCAGCGATCGATCAATCTCCGGCTCCATTCTACCCTCCCTCGTGAAAAAGACCCCAAGTTACTTGAACTCCTCCACTTGAGGCAGGATCTCATCTCCGACCAGATGGGTGCAAACCACCTTTTTTCCGGTCAAGAACTGTGGCCTGATTCTCATCCCTGCCATCTCACACTCAACTGCAAAACGTTCCAGCACATGCTGGAGGTCAACATCATCTGCAAAAAGCAGCAATGAGATCCTATGGATCCTATGGTGGATTATTTTTATAACCCCACTGCGGGTTATAAAAATAACCCACAGGTCCTTTTCAGCACCTTAGTCAAGCGGACGTGGAGTCATGAATCTAAAGACCCATGTATTCCTTTAGATCTTAGCAATAATGACTCTTTTTCGATGATAAAATTGTAACTGTAAGAGGCAAAATTAATGATCTCATCGCCTCAAACATAGGTAGGCAGGATGTGGCCTCGGATCCAGGGCCCTTACAAATGGGTCCGTTCCAAGACTGCTTCTCCCCTATCTATCTTCCTATACTAACCAAGATGATTTCCTCAGATAGGCCATCAACCTTTATGTTAGACACTGTTCCAACAGTCTTTCCCCTAATAGGAAGTTTTATACCGAGTATGATTAACACGTCTTTATTAACTGGCTATGTACCACAGTCCTTTTAAGTTGCAGTGATCAAGCCTCTTCTTAAAAAAAAACAATTCTTGATTCTGGGATTTTGGCTAATTACAGGCCTATTTCTAATTTACCTTTTCTCTCCAAGATCCTGGAGATAGTTGTCGCCAATCAATGTGTGTGTGACTACCGGCAGAGTTTATTGAGGAATTCAGTCAGGTTTCAGAGTGCATCACAGCACCAAGACAGCGCCGATGAAGGTCACAAATGACCTCCTGACTGCTTCACATAAAGGTCTTGTCTCTGTGCTTGTGCCTCTGGATCTCAGTGCTGCATTTGACAACATCGACCATCAGATCCCTCTACAGAGGCTAGAGGATCTATTGTGTATCAAAGGAACTCCTTTAAGCTGGTTTAAGTCTTATCTGTGACAGATTTCAGTTTGTTCATGTTAATGATTTATCCTCTATGCATACTACGGTTATGCATGGAGTTCCACAGGGTTCTGAGCTTGGACCGATGCTGTTCACTTTGTATATGCTCCCTCTTGGCAGAACAATCAGGAAACACACTATCCACTTTCATTGATGCACAGACAATACACAATTGTATCTATAAATGAAGCCTGGTGAAGTTTATCAATTAGCTAAATTCCAGGCTAGCCATAGGAACATAAAAATGTGGATGACTTGTAATTTTCTGAACTCAGATAAAACTGAGGCCATTGTTGGTCAAGAACACCTTAGAAATACACTTTGTAATGATATAGCTACTCTGGGTGGCTTTACCTTGGCCTCAAGCACTACTGTAAAAAATCTAGGTGTTATCTTTGATCAAGCTATGTCATTCAACTCGCACATACTGTAAGAAAAATATAAAGAACCACATTCTTCCACCTTCGTAAAATTGCCAAGGTTAGGCACATGCTTTGAAAGATGCTGAGAAACTGGGTCATGCTCAGAATGCTGCTGCACGCATATTGACAGGA
Source organism: Carapus acus (assembly GCA_900312935.1). Classification (NCBI taxonomy): domain Eukaryota; kingdom Metazoa; phylum Chordata; class Actinopteri; order Ophidiiformes; family Carapidae; genus Carapus; species Carapus acus. The sequence continues at coordinate 46,821 of OMPJ01010007.1, forward strand.
ACTGCACTGGCTGCCTATAAAATCGAGAATAGAAATCAAAATCCTCCTCCTCACCCACAAGGCTCTCAATGATCAGGCACCATTATATCTTTAGGAACTGATGGTGCCTAATCATCCGACCAGAACTGTAAAAACATCCCAGAATGCAGGGCTACTTACAATCCCTAGAATTAGTAGAAGTAGAATGGGAGGCAGAGTCTTTAACTATCAGGCTCCTATCCTGTGGAACCATCTTCCAGTTTCAGTCCGGGGGACGGACACCCTCACTACTTTCAAGAGTGGGCTTTAAGCTTTCCTTTTCAATACAGCTTACAGTAAGACCTAGTCATGCTGTTATAGGTTTAGACGGTCGAGGGACCTCTCATGGCGTTTCCTCGTCCTCTCTCCCCTCTCCTGCTCTCTCTCACCTACTGTATATACATCCATGCCTGATTCATGCATGTTACTAACTTGGCCTCTTTCCTGGAGTCTGTGTGTCTTGTGCTTTGTCAATCCGCAGATTGCAGCCAGAGCATGACCAGTGGTGACTGACAAGCTGCTATGATGACAGATCGCCAATGCGTCATGCGTCCGGGCCCTGCTCCTGATCCACATGCCGTGTTTATATTTACACATATTTACGTGCAGTTTTATATTTTAGATTCAATTGTATTACTTTACTGAACATGGTGAGTGTATGAGCGAGGGTGGTGGAGGCAAAAGTAAGGAGGGAGGGAGGCCGATGCCCCCCCTGCAGTTCCACCGAAACCCCTGTAGGGGGGCCCCAGTTTAGGAACCACTGCTTTAATAAATCTGTGTGTACTTATGAAAGCTGCTTAGATTTACCTCTGATAACGTAGCTGTCTAAAGCGTCCTCCATCTTGGCAAGGGCTTCGGCGCGAGTGGCACCATAGGTTACCAGCTTTGAGCAAACACCACAGTGGACCATTCCATCGTCAGACAAACCAATTGATATACAACATGCTCTCTGGTCGTCATTGCGCGCCCTTGTTTAGTTCTCTCACCTTAGAGATCATGGGATCATAGTAGATGCTGATGTCACTTCCTTCCTGAATTCCGCTGTCCACACGAACCTGAAAGCACGGGGAGGACATCGATAGTTGTACATTACAAACCGCTTCACTTAAAATACTGTCTGCAGTCTTCTCATTTCAAATCTAGAACGGCATTATCATACAGAAGATGTGCAACACACACATGTCTATGCACACACACTCACATTGCTGAGGTTGACTGGCTCTTGATATTGTGACAGCCGTCCGATGGAGGGCAGACCAAAGGACTTATATGGGTCCTATTATGGGTACAAAAAGGTGAAGCAAATATTCATATTACACAGACAAACATGAAGGAAGTTGAAGGAGACTCCATTGATGAGGTGGGGTCAAGATGTTTTGTAAACAATAACATAGCAAAGCTATTAAATTCTATATCAGACTCACTGTTACATTGTAATGTTTTACCTATGGTTGAGGCATAGACTGTTAAACTATTATGACTGCGAGTTACACATGAGTAGACAGCTCCCTGCCCGGGGTCAAGATGTTTTGTAAACAATAACATAGCAAAGCTATTAAATTCTATATCAGACTCACTGTTACATTGTAATGTTTTACCTATGGTTGAGGCATAGACTGTTAAACTATTATGACTGCGAGTTACACATGAGTAGACAGCTCCCTGCCCGAGACTCTGTGTTGGCAGGGTTTAATGATTTGTGGCGAGTCTGAGCAGAGAAAACAAGCATTGTACGACTAAAGACACTGAAAACTTAAATATTGTCACAACCATGATGGAACACTATGAATAATGATATAGACCACAGATAATGTGTCAACATTAACTGGAAATTTGCACAATTGCAAAAAGTTGATTCAGCGACCATTGTGCAAAGAGCGAAATAGTACAGTTCAACAAAAGAATGTAGGAAAACAACAAAATCGAAGAATGATGAAAATATACAATTAGAAACAAATTGCCAACAAATACCCTAAAATAAAATACTAAATGATTAATAATGAATGGGATTGGGTTTTTTTTGTTTGAGAGAGAAAACCTTTCATTCTAACATACAGTACCTCTGCATAGACACGGCTCTCAACAGCCCAACCGTTGATTGGGATGTCTTTTTGCTCGTGGAGTAGTTTGTATCCTTTAGCAACCCGGATCATCTGCTCCACAAGGTCCAGCCCAGTGATGCACTCTGTGATTGGATGCTCCACCTGGGGAGAGGGGTTAACGAAAGTGAATTCATCCATTATTGTTCACTGTTTAGATTACTCTGGCAAACGATGAACTCTCTTGACTATTTCTCATCCTTTCTGAACATAACCGAGCAGCTGACCTGATGGTTGAAAAAGTGAAAGCAGTTTCATGACACTGGACAGACAATGTCACAAAGAGCATCTGTTGTTCCGATAAAACACAGCATGCAGGAGAGAAAGATCTTATTTGAATTATATTTCACCCACAGGTGCCAGTCTTCAACAAGTCACGAATACAAATGAAAGCATTCACAAATTATAACAATAAGCCACCAGCTCTAAACGTTCAAACTGTGCATCTTGGACTGGACTATCACCATTGCCTGCATGCATTATTTACTTTTATTACACGGCCAGTGTGAATGCTCCATTCTTAATTGGCCGTTACTGGTCACTTGAGTCATTTTTTTCGGATAATGACCACTCTACTATCAATAATGGACCGCTGTGAAATCAAAGCCTCATAGTGGAACCTGTTGCCCTTAAATCAAATAGGCCAATGAGCACTTCTTATCCATTCAAATGATTCATAGACAGCAGTACCTCTAGCCTTGAAGGCACTATTTTGGGATGGGGCAGGACTCCTCTCGATGAACCTCAGACAACAATGGCCTCCGACGTGTTCATTATCCCCTACTTATTAGACATGTACTAGTGATGCTCTGATCTTTCTTCCGTTTCTAGATGGACTGTGACGAGATAGTCAAGGGGAAAAACAAACTTTGCTCTGACCTGGAGCCGTGTGTTCATCTCCAGGAAGTAAAAGTTTTTCTGGGAGTCCACCAGGAACTCTACTGTGCCAGCAGAGGAGTACTGGACAGCTTTGGCGAGCTGCACGGCCTGCTCACCCATCGATCGACGTGTGGCTGGATCCAGAAAGGTACTGGACAAACAAATGCATATGCTCATTGAATGACCTAGACAGAACTTGCACTATGCAATCAAAGTATGCTTGCCCTCATTCACCATCATTAGGTCAACACATTGTGACATCCACAAAATCAACATAACTAGGTGTGGGGGGAGAAGTCCCATCATGACTATGATATCAGATCGATGTCCGCAATGTTTCTTGCATACTCGTGCAAACTGACCTGGGTGCTTCTTCGACGACCTTTTGGTTCCTCCTCTGGACAGAACATTCCCTCTCATTCAGCCACAGAGCATTTCCATGTTTATCCGCCAGCACCTAAGCAGAGAGACATACATTAATCTCATGGCTGAACACCTCACTGAGTAGGGGAGACTGGGGCTTGTTGTCACACGGGTAAGTTGTCGAATTGCAATCATGTTCTGCATCAGATGGGACAACCAAAAAGTGAAATACTAGTTTTTTTCCTTTACCATGTCAAAGGTCATATCCTGTCTGAGGAGAGAGTAGCGCTTGGTGAGTTTTGTTGAGTACCATGTAACCATTTTGGACATCCCAAAGTAAAAAATTTCAACCTCATATATTCCACAATAACCGTCTTCCGGACAAAAATCTTCACAATGATTTATGTAGAGATTAAGAGAGAGATCAAGGCATCTTATCCGATCTCAGTCATTGTTTTGGTGTGAGCTAACTTTAAGATAGAGCTACTGTACCTTTAGCAAATACGGTACTTTAGGGCAAGTTGTCTCATGTCACATGTGACAACTTATCGCAAAGGGGCATGTCTGGAAAAGCATCTGTTCTAAAACAAAGTGTGCCAATTCCCAGTTGTCAAAATGACATTTTAATGAATAAAGAAAAATATTGCCTCATATCACAAACATGTTTAATGAGGAATACCTGTAAAATGAATATATTACAATTTTTCTTTATAAAGATTTTGAAGAATAACAACCCATGGGGTCACTTTTGACCCCGAGTGTGCATCTAACGGTTAATGTCAACTGCCGTATCTTGGCTCAATACTGCAAGAAATTTACCCCAGCTCAATTAGAGAGTCAGGCATCTGTCTCAACTACAGTGGTTGGGTACAAATCACCACTGCAGATCTGTAATGCGGAGTTGGAGCAGTGAATAATGTGCAAAGGGTGGCCCCACCAACCGTGTATCCCTAGGAAATCAGTCTATGCCAGAACTGTTATTTGGACGAAAAGTCTGACCAGCAAGGACATTTGTTTGTCTGGTTTTGTTTGATGGTAGTGTATATAAATGGATCCTTAAGCTCTTACCTGAAATTTCGATCACCTTTCTGGACTGCTTAAGAGTTTCAACATGAAACGATACTTTTCTCTTAGTTCAGCTGAATCTTTTATTTTAAGAAAAGCAAAACGATATTCTACGCTGAGAGCTGAAGATACCAGCAATTCCTATGGACTTCAGTCCAGTGCATTTGCATACTTGAAGTAAATATTTGTTCAATGGCTATGTTCACTGACTTTTTCTAATGCTATGATAACAATTTTCAATGCCTGACTTCAGTGTTCATTTACGAGTAAAATAAGAACCATAACAATAGTTGTGTTCCTGTTTTATTTGTTGCAAAATTCAGTGTTATATCTTACCCTGGATAGTGTGATAACTTACCCCACGATGGGGTAAGTTGTCACAAGTGCATACTCTCCATTGTATTGCCAATAACTTTGCATTGACACAAGATATGAAAATGAGTTAAATACGAAAAACGTATTTGAGACATTCGTCTTTCATCTGGTACACAGACTTTTGCAATCTGATGTATCAATTCCAAAAATACAAGAGAGTGTAAAAAGTGTGACAACATGCCCTTGTCTCCCTTATCCCAACACTGGAATATGAAAAGACACATGAGGAAAACGACTCTTAAAACTAAAAAGGCACTACATACTGAAGCCTCTTCTCAAATGGCATTGAGAGAATATGCAATAGGAAAAACAGACTTGAGATTTAGTGATGTTGTTTATTCTATACTTATGTGAAAATAATGAAAGGTCACCCCGTACCCATACACGGATGGAAATTCATTGCTGCCTGAAGCAATCCTCTCCAATACATTCTAATCATATCAGTAATTTAAGAAATAAATAGGTATCACTGTGAGAATGTCAGGCAAATTATGCTGAGTCCAAGAAACAAAGTGCTTGTGCTGAATAATATGTGAAAAACTGAACATATTAGTTTTATGTACATATTTTATACATCATCTTGCAGGGTCATCTTGTCTCGTTTGACACGCACATACAAGATGATTCAGCATTCCAAAAATTATCCAACATTGAATGAAAATCTGAGAATGTGACTTCACTGATGCAGCCTCTCAAGGGAAGGTGTATAGCGCCCTCATGTGTTTTGTTTTTAAATTGAATAACCTGGCAAGAACTCAACAATACAATCAAGTCATGGCAAGTCAATTCTAATTGTACAGCACCAAATCATAACAGAAGTCATACAGCATCACAATCAAACAATTAAAGGGCATGACAATTAAATCTAATGCCCTTGACTTAAATGTGTGGTTTTAAAATCGATATCTCTCAGTATCCCTCTTGTTGGCGTTTTGTAATAGAAGTAACACCTCTATTACAGAGGTAACACTTGTATTACAAAACACCTCTATTACAGAGGTAACACTTGTATTACAAAACGTCGACAACATTTATGAACTTGAACTTGAAATAAATAGCAGAGAAAATTGTTCAACTCTACAGGAACTGGTCATTTCCATGGGTGTGTCTGTCTGTTACCTGTATCTCTATGTGCCTGGGGTTGTCTATGTACTTTTCAATAAGTAGCCTGTCATCCCCAAAGCTAGATGCTGCCTCCTGGGATGAAAAGCGAAATCCTTCCCTGAAATCGTTAGCGGCACAGAAAAAACTGATCGGCCACACAGAAGAAAAAAAAAAAAAAAAAAAAAACATATGCAGTGTAGCGATAATACAAAGATCAAATGTTTAGTGAAAACGTCTAAAAGAAATACATAATAACTGAAAATAGATAGGCAAAATATTTACTCAAGCTAGACAACTATAATACGTAAATACAGCACAGTAAAAAATATGGGAGACTCCTTGTGCTGAATTTGAAGACAGTTACTGAAGGTAACCATGGAAACAGGGCACTGGAACAGCAAGAAATGTGGAGGCTGAAAAGGACTCTAGTCTACCTCGTCTCCTCATCATTCCAAGCGATTCTCATTCCTTTGCCGCCCCCGCCAGCAGAGGCTTTGATCATCACCGGGTAACCTGCGACGGAACGAGAGACAGCCACGCTGACAAGCACCCATCAACAGTGAAAAAATAATCCCGCCTTTCATTGCTCTTCCTCACCATTGCTAATTATTAGTATCTATGCACTGCTGCACGCAAGACAAAAGAAAATGAACATCAGAGGCAGACACAGTCAGTGTCGCATGCATCAGAATTTTTCCTGAATTTTTCCTTCAGTGTCACGGTTGTAATGACAAGCTTCACAGTCCTCTATCACTTAGCACAGGCCCGCAAGTCCCGACACACTTGTACAGACACGGGATTGTCAGGATTGCCATGATTCTCAGAAGACCAAACCTTCAAGACACTTTTTTTTTTCAAGACTGCTTTTGTTACTTTAGGGTTGTGTCTTACCAATCTCCTGTGCGATTTTGACAGCATCCTCAGCACTCTGGAGATAGACAGAGAGGACAAGTTGAAATAAGCAATTGTAACAGTTTTAAATTCAACCAAATATCATTTTAAATTCTGCATTCATAGTTGATCAGTCTTTGGACAAATACGTATATTATATATATATAGACAGTCTTGTACTGCAACATTGACAGCGTTGACAAACAATTTATATCATTTGACAAAAAAAGTTGAGCTTTTTTCAGGAGATTCCTTGGATCTTTGGAATTTACAGAGATAACACACTCTATCAGAACCATGTTCAGGATATAGAAATATCCAAACCATAATCCAGAACATTTAATAAATTTGCTGATTGGCAGCCATGTTTCTGTCTCCGTACCTCAACAACACCATCAAAGCCGGGGATGGTGTTCACCTTGGCTGCCTTGGCTATAAGCTTACTTTCTATCTTATCCCCCATTGCCTGGATGGCATGGGTGTCCGGGCCAATGAAAATAACTCCCTCTGCCGCCTAGCATCAGGAAGAGAGAACACACAACTTGGGACAAATTCATCGATCTCAATGACTGAAAAAATAAATCAGCATTACAAAGCAAAAAAAACAGTGTTCATCCTGCTTTTTCCTCACAGGAAGTCACATTGTAGGTGGTCCAACGTTATGGCACCTTGTAATCACCTTGTATGTGTACATGCGTGAGATAGATGGCGAGAGGAAGTGAGATAGAAAGACCAGAATCAGAGAAAAGAGAGGCAGAGAGACAGACACAGAGAGCGTGGTGACTCACCAGACGCTTCGCAAATTCTTTGTTTTCAGAAAGAAAGCCATATCCAGGATGAACCTTTTAGGAGAAATCGACAGATGACAGATCATGACGCTGCCACACTGTCATGATGTCAAAATTGTCAAAAAATTATTGAAATGATGTTCTGGGAATTTCCGAGGAGTTTTCATTCACAAAACGCTTTCACACTGTAAGAGATCCATGATCTTTTAGAGGGTGGGACTCTGCAGACCCCTCTGCAATTTGTCATGTTCACGTCAATTGCTAAGCAAGTTCAAATGACAAGATGCGAGCTGCATGTCTTAACCGCCTGAAAGGCAAAAGGTTGGCTTTACCCGCTCAAGGTAGATAGGTAGGTAGGTAGGTAGCTTATTAATCAATTGATCTACTGATCCAGGATATTAAGCCACATGCGCAAAGATTAGTGGGTTGCCAGATCAATTTGAGAGTGGCTTCAGAGGGGGCACCTAAAGTGCCCGGCTCACTTACTTGCTCTTAAGTTGACCTCTGTGCACAAACAAGCATGCACAAACACCCTGAAGGTCACAGGAGAAATGCCTACCGCCTGTGCTCCAGTCACTCTGATGGCTTCCATGATGGCGTTCATGTTAAGGTAACTTTTGCTGGTGGGAGCCGGGCCGACACACACAGCCTCGTCAGCCATTTTTACATGGACCTGCAAACACAGATAAATTTATCAAAAACACAAAATAAGCAGCAAAGAGAAATCTCACCTCACCAGGAGAGCTTAGATGGTCTGGTTCAAGTCAACACTTTGGTCTACTGTGTGACTACATACTATAAAAATGTAAGATTTTTTAATATTGTAAATAATAAACATACTTTCTACTTTCATGGAACATATCTACTTGTAATTGTGTATTATCTGTTTCCATCCCAGTATAACTGCTGCCTGAAATGGCTCCGGCACACCAAGTTTTCACAAGAATAAAAAAACTATCAGAGATCAATAGATTTTCTGGCAAAATATGGGAAAACTCACTGATTCACTGCTGACTGTCACATTATATCATCACCCATCAAGATAAAAGATTCAGTTTAAGGCAGTGGTTCTTAACCTGTGTTCGACACAGTGTCAGGGGTTTGGCGGAGGGTGTTGCGGCCAAATTCGCCACCCGGACCGTCGTCAACTTTCGGTCGAGTGCAACAAAATTCGGTGAAGGCGCAGATGAAACTGGTTGGGTTCAGTGCCTCCAAAAAGGTTAAGAACCACTGGTTTAAGGACTTCATTTCAACAGTTGCTCAGAAAAAATAGCGTAGCACAGGTGGTGGACAAGTTAACAGATTATGTCAGTAGGACTCCTTGAGACGTGTATAAATGAGAGTAAGGCAGCCGGGAAGGTGAACATGCAAGGACTAGAGTTGGAGTTAAGATTTACACATCTTTCTATTTCATCTTTATACAAAATACATTTTCGTGCAGACAGGGTGGCCTAGGTGGAGGAAAGGGTCAGGGGCGATGAGTCAGAATCAGATGCATGATAAATAAATGGTAGATAGACTGAAATTGAAGATGTAGATGGCTACCTGCCATGATATGCAGACCCTTTCCAAAAAACTGGAATATCATGGAAAAGTTCATTTATTTCCATAATTCCATTCATAAAATCAGCCTTTCACAGATTAAAGATTCAGGGCAAACAATCACTTCCAAGTACGTCCTTGTTCATTTCTACATAATTTGGGCTTCCTGCTATTAAAAAACCATGAAAAGAAAATTTTCAAAAAATTTGAATACAGTGAAAAAATTCACAATTTACTTGAATTTACTTACAATTTACTAAAAAATGGAGAGAAATTGGGATCACATCAAATCAATCATAAAATAGGACTTTCTAAACAATATGTCAATCTTCAATACTCGGTTTGGAATCCCTTTGCCTTAATCACTGCCTAAATGCACCAGGGCATTGAGGCAATTAGCCTGTGGAATTGCCTGCAAGTTGTGGAAGCCCAGATTTTCCTTGATGTTTCAGCTCTTTGTTTTTGGGTCTAGTGCCCCTGATTTTCCTCTTAATACCCAATAGATTCTAAGTGGGGTTTAGGTCTGGTGAGTTGGTTAGCCAGTCAAGCACTGTGATGGCTTGGGCATAAAACCAGGTTTTGGCGCTTTTGGCAAGAGGGCAGGTGCCAGGTCTTTCTGGAAGATGAAATCTGCATCTACGTACTGATCCTCAGCACAAGGGATCATGAAGTTCTCTAAAACATTGGACCTTGGACCGCTGGCCTACAGTCCAGTCCTTCTTCTCCTTGGCTCAGTTGAGACACCTCCTATGTTAACAAAGGCTCAGACAAGGTCCGCCACAAGGAACCAGACAGTTGTAGCCAATCTCCCGGATATGTTTGAATGTGGCGGTTTTTGAAGCTCTGACTCCCGCCACATTCCACTCTATATGGATCTCTGCCAGATTCTTGAATCTTCTCTATTTGATTATCTGCTGAACACCATGGTCATATCTTTTGCTGATGCATCTTCCTATGCCACATTTTGCCCTCCCACTGGACTTTCCATTGATATGTTTGGACTCAGCAGTCTGTACAGCCAGCCTCCTTAGCTATGAACTTTTGTGGCCTATCCATCCTATCGAGGGTATCCATGATTGTCTGCTGGCCTGTTGTCAAATGCAGTCTTCCCCATACTGAACCAAACTGAGGCAATTCAGTGACACCCACGGAAACCTGCGACAGGCTGGCGACCTGTTCAGGCTGTATTCCCTGCCTCTCGGATAAAGAGTGCTTGTGAATAAGCTCCAGCAGACCCCTGTGACACCAATGGGTAAGATGCGTGTATGGGAATGAATGAAAGGATGAATGGATGAATGGAGAAACCTGTACAGGTGTTTTGAGCTTGTTAGATGATGTGACACTTTGCTCAAAGCATTCATTCCTTGCAAAATTTGGGATGATGTCTGCATGGCACTCAATTTTTTTTAATTCCTGTTTTCATAGATTTATGAGCTGGAAGCCCAAATCATGTAAAGATGAACAAAGATGCAAAGTTTTTTTTACCAGTAACCAGGTACGACAGGATTATGAATGGGACCATCAACTAACTATGCAACAAAAGCAGTGGAGCGATGTAAGGATTAAGTCAGAGAGGGAAGATTGAGATGGTTTAGTCATGTGCAGAGGAGAGATAGTGTATACTGTATATTGAACAAAGGATGTTGAAGATGGAGCTGCCAAGCAGAAGAGAGAGAGCCGTGACACAGATGAAGAAGAGGCAGACACAAGGGCAGATGGTGTTGCAGTTCAGGATTCAAAAGATAAAAGGAGGCGTGGGAGGATAGCAATTGTGTGTTTTGTTGTGGCAATTTTAGACAGCGGTGGAAAGATTCAGGAGCAGAAACTGAAATTATTTGAATCTTCATAAAAAGGCCACAAGACATGAGCACTGGCGATCAAAAGTAATTTAAATTTCGAGCCAACAACAACGTGATCCATGAGATGATGTCTGAAATCAACTAACTTACAGCGCTGGAATCCACATCGCTGTGCACAGCTACAGTCTTGATGCCCATCTTTTTGCATGTTTTCATTACCTGCAAGGCATCAAAAAGAGTGTAAATTGTCTGGCAGCATTGGAAAGTATGTAGTCTGACTTACTAACAACAATATTTCAAAAAGGCCTCAATATTAGCTGCTTTATGACTCAAGTCACATGATTTGGGACTACAGTGAACAACCACAGTACATGTGACCAGGATGTGTTTTTAGGAGCTTGCTGAGAGCAATACGGACAATCTAAATAAATAGTAATGTTATACATTAAATCCACTAGATGCCAGTAATGCCTGTAATGAGAAAAAAATTGACAGGTTGTGACTGCAAATTATTAGCTTGACTTATTGTGAAAATGCTCTGTGACAAAAACAGAGAATTACAATCAATTTCTTACAATTTGAAAATATGGTTTGATCTTTTGAGAGTGACTATACATGGAGATCATGGATGAGTGACAGGCCTACCCTGCATGCAATCTCTCCTCTGTTGGCAATCAGGATCTTGTCAAAGGTCTGGAGATGGAAAAACTATTTAAGAATCACATTCAACAGTGACAATATAAAACTGTGTAAAATCTATGTTCCACAACAGGAGTTGTTCATTCTTTCTTGACAAGTGCCATCACTTACAATGCTTACCAGTCCCTCAACATTCAAAAATCTAGCAGGTATCCTTTAACTGAGTTAGCATAAGAGATGAGAATTTTACTGGCAGCTTTTATGTATGACAAAATACAAATAACAAAATTACATTGTCCCTGTTTCACCGGTAATAGTGATGTAGGAAAAGGTGTGAAACAACCTAGAAATAAGCTAGATTGCATGGACCTGAATCTTCAGTCTGTTGTCATATGTAAAAAAGTTGCTGTGAATGTAATGCAATGTAACACAACTAACCGGGGGACAACGGAGGGGTAGCGACACAAACGCACACTTAGAGCTCCCTACAAGTGTCCTTTTGCCTTCTTGCCACAATAATGCACACCTTCACAATCTGTTTCCATCGCGCTTAACCACAGACAAGTAGAGAAAGTCAATTTTGTTAATCCGGGGCTTGTCATGTCCTCTGGCTCATCAATACAAAGGCGAAGGATCAAGACCTCCGACCTCATACAGTGATGCAAGGCTGAGGTTTTCACCTTCTCTCCGGAGCTCTGGATGATGGAGTACTGGGCCCGGTAGGACACGGGACAGCGCCGGGACTGTAGAGAGGCATGCTGCAAAACAGGCACAGACACACACCTAATTCCACTCAGGTAACACAGCGCACATCTGGTGAATGTATAGCTTGACGGTGTGCCAGCGACTCGCTCAGAAGTTTTACTTTAAAGGCATTATAGCCCAGGGGCACGCCTGTCAGCGTAGTGTAAACTTCACATGTAGGCGCAGATGTCAGAAAAGTGTACGGTTAAAATGATGGGTCGTTGTTGGGTATTTGTTGCTCACCTTCATTGCAGACACAAGTCTATTCATGGCTGCGTTCACACCGTGGGCCGCCATCATTGACAAGCAAAACGGTGACCTAGGTGCGTGCGTGGTGACATCACACGCCGAGTTGACGTACAGGAGGGAAGGAACCAATCACGTGCTGACGAGGGAGGAGTCATCCTTGCACATTCCAGAGGTAGAACCCCCGAGTAACCAATCCCATCAAACACTGTGATGTCTCTCACTCCTGCCTTAAATGTCTGAATGCTTCCCCCTCACGCAGACGAGTGATTTACTGTTGTCACACAGGTTTACAGTCGCTTCAACGCATTTGCGTTCGAAATTTAACTGCTACAACCTAACTGTAGCATGTCTGGTTATAGGCACAAGCTCTCCATCAATGAATGGCTGGTAGATATTCACCTACATAACATCTATCTACCAGTCGATTTAGATGGATTGATAGATTGACCATGCTTCGCATATGTTACATAGCAGGTCTTTAATATAAAAAAACAACGATGTGTTTGCACCATAAAGTTGCTGCGGAAGTTTAAGTGTGGCAACTGTTGAAAAGTAATCAATTGATGTAGCATTTTCCTCAGCATTTCTTCATAGAATTTATCCTCAGCAGATGCATTGTTGGTCTCATTTTTCCTTATTCACCAGACCTCAGCAGAGGTATGAGCACAGTGGTCTCCGATCTGATTCCTTTTTGGCGCTTTTCAAGTAATGCAGCAGATATTTCACAAACAGATTTAATTTAAAGTGAGATGGATGTAGGATGTATGCTTTGATTGGAAATTCACAGAATCAAGAGACCTGAGAAATAACAGCTTGACAGTTACTATCTCATATTCACCAATATTTACATTTCAAATGAGGCCAAAATGAACAACAGGACATGTTTATGTAGAAAGTGTACAGCTGGACACATTTACACAGTGTTCTGTGTTATTTTATTATTCTTTTCAGCACAGTATTGTATGTAAACTTTCACTGTAGACAGATTTTCAAATTGTATGCATATGAAAGGGAGCCAAATAACAGTTGAAAAAGTGAGGTGACAGAGAGGTTGCAGTACATACCTACATTAAAATCTCAAATGAAGAATGTTTTGGAACAAAATTTCAGTGTAGGAGAAATAGAAGTTATCAATGACAATACCTGTAATTAACGGATAAAGGTGGAATCCTAAGATGAAACTTATTAAAGATTTCAAAACTTTTCATCATCTATTGGTGTAGTAGAACATGAGGACTGCGGAGAGAGCACGGGTGTGAAGTGAGTGTTTTTTGTTCTGACAGAAAACTACACAAAAGCATTAGTGCTGCTTTACACACATCATGAAGCTGTAAAGTCAGAGTCCAAATGAGGTCCCTAATGTGTCTCTATGCCACATTAACACTTGCGCGATCTTGACTTCTTAGCATTTCGGAGCATATTCCTGTTAATTCCTGGTAGTTTTGACTGTAACCTGTAGTTTGAATTTTGAAGACCCTGAACTGACAACACATCCTTCCACAAATGTCAAAGGAGGGACACAGGATAATCTTGGCCAAGTGAATGTCACCTAAATTGTATTTTTTCTGCCTGTTATTTTCTCAGTTTTTCTGATGTGCTGTTGCCGCCAGTGAAATATCTCTCCTATGCCACAGCTACAGTTAGTAAAAACCCCACAGGCCACATGCTGTAGATGTTCCCTGTGTGACTCAGGTTTTGAATTTTCACCACAACAAACAGCAATAAATTTATCTGGCTGGGGGGCAGGTATATGTAAGATAGGAGTGCCAAAGTCAGGCCCATTAAGTAAATGTGACATTTGAAAGAAGATGTTCGTGCGTGAGATTTTTCTGTGTTTTATTTGAATTGTTGAGATTTCTATGGATTGCAAAGACCTCTATGAACATTAAGTTGCCACTCAAAATCGACAAATCATGCAATCTGTCATGTGTTCTGCAAATAGATTCAATGAATATTGCGCTGTGTGTGGGTTTGTAGCAATAATTCTGCTCTCAGTAACCTTCTGCTTCTCTCTCCCTGTTAAGTTCCAGCTCAATCCTGCCCGTTTCCGATGACAGCGATAAGTGCAAAGGATGTATCTGATATTGTGAGATCCACGTCTGTTCAAAGCCACCAGCTCTGCACTGAAAACATTTCTCCAGTTAGCCCTTCAAAAAATTCCATGGAGGCGAAACATTGATGAGTGAAAACAATACAAATCAGTCACCTTCAGAGGGGATGTGTCATTAAACTGTACCCTGTCCTCTGACACAACACCCTCAGACACCCGTGCTCCATTTTTTTTTTTTCTTCCAACTTGGATTTTCCATTTTGTTAGTACAGGTTAGCTCGCTAACACTGACTAAATACACGTGGGTTGTTATTAAAACTTTTTTTTTTCATAGCAACCATACTGATGTAAAGATTATTAAGACCTCTGGCACCCTTTGAGCCACGGCTGTGTCTCCGTTTTTAGCGGCACTTTAAACGGTTACCTGGTCTCAGATATCTGCCGTCCATATCAGAAGGATCACCCCAGTCCAACATACAATCACTGATCCACTTAACCTAAGTGGCCTACACTGGGAAACAGCAGCCATAGTGATCGCATCCACCATGTTCTAGCTAAACCTGTAGACATTTCGAGTCCATCCTTGTGTCCAAAGCAAGATGAGTCAGTCCTTCCTACGTATTGTACTCATCATCATCGATAGGTTCTGATTTGATGTGATCTGGGTGGAGCAAAGGAAAGTGTGGCGCTGCAGTCCTTGTACAGACGTACCACTCCTTAATGTTAGACACCTGAGGTAAGGGCGGGTTGACGGACCGCTGGGTTCTTCGAAGGTTCCTTGTACCCTGCTGCTGCTGCGACAGCTTGCTCTTTAGCCCTGACAGAGAAAGATCCAGGGGCATCGCCACTGGAGACGAACTCCTCAGCAGCAGTTTATGATCCACTTCTCTGGTCGAACTGCTATCCAAGTTAGGGCTGCACAGGAGAGGGAAATGAGCGTTTTTATTCACCAGTGATGGAGAGACGCGGTTAATTTTGAGGTCCAGTGGCTCAAGGGGAGCCTGGTGAGGTTGCTGGTGTTGATGAGAGATGGATTCATACATGTCATGGGGTTCCGAGGTAGGTGAAGACTTCACATGGACCTTCATGTGTTTTCGCAGGGAGCTTGGGTGGGTGTAGGACTTTGTGCAGCCGAGGGCCTTGCAGTCGTAGGGTTTAGAGGCCGTATGGACTTGCGAATGTTTTTTCCTGTCGCTGCTGTTGGCAAAGCGTCGCTCACAAAATTCACACTGGAATGGCTTCTCACCTGTAAAACAAACATCATACACAATTTTACCCACAGCCTCTACATACAGTATCCCACAAAGCTGTTTGTGTAAACAGAGGTGCAGTTTATCTACTGCAATACTCAGTACATTTTATTTGCTTTTTTCCCAGGATATGTTCTGAGTACAACACTTTGACGTTGTGTTTATGACAGAAAAAGCTATCAAAAAAACAAGGCAAAGGCAATGCCAACCAGATTGTAGCAAATAGGAAGACATGAGACTGGATTAGCTCAAGGCCAGCAGAGATGTGACAGGACAGGACAGGACAGGACAGGACAGGACAGGAAAGGACAGGAAAGGACAGACAGACAGACAGACAATATGGTGCAGAAGTGGCTTCCTTTTTATAGCCGCTCTTACTGGCTTTCACCTGTTTTTGTGTCTAACCGCATAAAGTTCCCTCATCCTCCTCTCCCTGATTATCAAAAACCAAACAAACAAAAAACATACAATCACAGGCGACAAGATGTGCCACAGTTGTGCCATTCTTTACATTTTCTATACTGACATTAACAGATTCTAACTTGAGTAATTTGCAAATAGTATATTGTGATTTTCTTGTCCTCTTGGAAATGTTAGGGTGTGTAATTTTCAAGCACAGCAGCTTTCAGCATCTCTTAGTGCAGCAACATGTGGTTGGGAGTGTGGGCCCTCTCCCTTACAGATCAGCATCAACAGGTAGTTCCGATTTGGATGGACTACTTTGGTTGAGTGTTGTACTTATTCCCAAAGACTGTTTACATGGATATTGTGAATAATTCCAAATTGCTCCATAGAGACCTAAAAATAACACACTGGCAGGAGCCACAAAGCCAGCCAGCACATCATGAGCAGTAAGGAACATCAATGACTTGCTCGACAAGACTGACAGGTGCTCAGAAAGGAACCGACCTGGAGTTGAGGCTTTACGTCCTTAACTACCATCTCTTAAGAGTCGAAGCAAATACTTCTTTAGTGTTTTGAGAATTCTTTTTGACGATTTTATACTGTACAACAACTGCTTCTCCACTTGTGTGGCACCAATAAGAAACCACCTATGATTTGGAACTATACAAATAAAACTGACTTGCTAATTTTGACTTAATCTGACCTCATCTCCATCCCTAACCATCATTTTTACCGTTTCTTGTGACCTTCTCCGTCTCCTCTTTTCCTTCAGAAATCAGAATGGAAAACAACTACTTAAACACACAGTATTTGTATTTCAATGGTCGATCTTTTCTCAAGCTGAAACACTGCATAGAAATAGCCTAAATTTCTATATTTCACAGTTTCTCTCGTCAAGAACTTGCATTTACATCGTTTCAATGTGAGCACTAAGTTTACTATAAATTGCGTGGAGGCACAATCGTAGAGAAGCTAGCCACGCTAAAAGACGGTCATGGACAATCACAGCAGCTTCAAGTCAAGTCAAGTCAAGTCAAGTCAATTTAATTGTATAGTGCCAAGATTGTTTTTTGTTGCTCAAATCCATCACAGCTACAGCAGAATCGGAAGACTGCTGAACTCGCTGCGAGCAGACCTCCAACTTCAGGTCTGCAGAGGCCAACAAGTCCAAATCAGGCTGGGAAGGGCAAATACTTCTGTAATTATGCATTTGTCATGTGCACAGGCTGTCAGAATTTGAATTTTATGAATTATTTTACACAATTTGGCTTCTTACAGAATTCTCTCATACCTCAGTTTCTCAGTCAGTGTCTATCCATCTCCCCTATTCATAAATTGGACAATATGATTTTCACCCTGGTCACCCTGCATGACTCCTCAGCTGCATCCAGACCTCGTGACTCCTCTAGGACACAGGGGAGGAGACAAGAGAGGATGCAGGAAGCCCCGAGCCGGACGGAGCCTTGCGAATATGGAGGCATCCCGGTCACTCTGGAACAATGTGAAGCGTTTTATTTGGAGGCCGGCTCGGGGAGCTGCGGTGTTCCTATCACACACGACCCCTCCACCCCACCCCCTATACACACACACAAACACACACACCTCCGTGATGTGTCCGACTGTGTGAAGTGCTCAGACTTGATGACAGCTTACCCGTGTGCGTGCGTGTGTGGATCTTGAGGTTCTCTGAGCGGGCGAACATCTTTCCACAGTTAGGGAAGGCGCATGCAAACGGTTTCTCTCCGGTGTGGACGCGGATGTGGTTGATGAGTTTATATTTGGCTTTGAACGCCTTTCCGCCGCGGAGACACTCGTCCCACATACACACATGGCTCAGGGCCTCCAGCCCCGCAGCGACGTGCTCCGTGGTGACGTGGTCTACCAGCTCATGCATGGAGCTGAAAGTTTGGTCGCAGACGGACGTGGCGCTTCGCTCCAGCCGCTGTCTGGACGAACTTCGCTCCGTCCATTTGCACACCAGCTCGGTTTTGACGACGGGGCCTTTGGAGAAGTCCAGTAGGCCGTCCACTGTGCCGACGGTGACGGTGTCGGCAGAAGCAGAGATGTTGCTCGCTCTCTGATGGGGCGGAGAGACGATGCTGGAAGCTCCCGAGTTGTTGTTCCCCAGCGGAGAGACGAGGCCATTGTGCCTGGCCACTACGGCCGTCCGCTTCATGCTCCACACGGCGGGCTGCCCCGCGCCTTTCCGTCTCGTTCCCGC
>OMPJ01010007.1:65321-93042 GCA_900312935.1 Carapus acus
CCCGCCGCTAAAGCGCTACTATCCGGCAAGGAAGCCGTTCGGGCTTTTCTTCCCTCCTCGCTGTGTCTCCCGATGAAAGGCAGTGGCCGCCGGCGGTGACTTTACCCCCCGCTGCTCGGTGTGTTAGAGCCCAGCGGCGCAGGCTTCCATGCTCCTGTTTACTGTGTGAATGGAAGAACAGGAGGCCGCGGGCACACACTGTGGAGTCGCCTCCTCATCTCCTTGTCTCCTTCCCTGCTTCCCTCACTCTCTCCTTGTGTCCCCGTTTCACTCTCGGTCGGAGCGACAGTCAGCGGGTTCGTGTGACAAAAACACACTTTTTTTTTCTTTTGACGTGGACATTTTAAACGCGTCACGCTGCTTGGGAGATTAAAATGATAACGCGTTTCTTTTTCGGGATTTTCACTGATTTGTTTAACCGCCTACAATATCGGGGTCTATTTTTATTGTGAACAGTTTGTATTTTTCATTCGTTGATAATATTATGTGATATATTAAGTGTTTTGAAAGATACCTGAATACTTCATCCTTTAAACACAGCACGTCTACACTTTCATAGAAATTCACTTGTTTTTATTAGTGGAAAAATGCGTTAAAATTTCACATTGAATTGATCCAAAAAAATGTAAATGTTATGATTGTGGGCATGACAAGACAGTGTATTGTGCAAATATGCAAATAATATAATGTGATATAGAGTTTGGTGTTTTAACAGAGTTTGGTACATAAATTAAAAAAAAAAAGAAAGAAGAGAGTAAATGTTATTTTTGTCATAAGGAAAACAAAAAGAAATCCTGTTCAGTTACGGACTGCCTGCTTTTTTCCCCCCTCCTCCCTCATGTCTGTCTCCAGGGATGGTCTCCAGCTGTTCCTCAGGCTCTCACCACTCTTCTTCTAGTCCAGTGACGTGGAAGCAGCGTTTGACTATTGTGAGAGAATTTCCATGGTCCGTGTCCCCGGCTGCTCCATCTCCTCCTCTGAATCCTGACATTAATCCAGCCATGCCTGTTGATCCTCCACAGACCCTCATATGGGGTGAATCATCATTTGAAACGGTTGATCTCAACTTAAATTTTTCGTCTCCCTGTGACGAAACCCTCCCGATATCTCTGACTGTGGTATTCCCCTCAGAATGTGTTCTTTATCTGCTGGTGACCATTAGTAGCAAAGTGTTGACAAGAAAAAATGTGAAACAAAGAATACTGTATCATTTTTTGTTACTTTCATCTTTCGTCATTACATTCTTCCCATCTTTCATCTTTTCTTTTCTGCAAATGCTCTTCTTCCTCATAGATCTAGGTTACAGTTGAGGTACATGACCAATAAGGCTGTATTATATATCAGTAAATGAAGTGAAGCACGTATGAGAAGTGGGAAATCAAAAACTCAGCCATAACCACAACCATGCACAACGAAACTGTCAAAATCAATCACATGAAGAAAAATACTTTCACAACATTGTAATCTTGGAATTAGTTGTTGTTAAGGCTGTCTCTATGTTGTAATTCATAAAATATTGCAAATGATATAATATGTGGTGGTAACTAATATAAGCACAAAGTGCATGTGTATGTGTAGTAATATAAGAGGCATGTCACTCATGTCCACTTTGGTCCAGTTATTACAGCCACAGAAACCATTCAGAATCCAAACAAAAGTCCTCACCTGTCTGAAAACTGATCACCACCACAAGGTCAGAGTGTGTCTTGGATTCACATGAGACAGACCAACGTAAACATAGGTCACTCTTATTTCACAGGAGTATTAGAAAAAGAAAAATACGCAATGTACAGAAAACATAGATGTCTCATATGTATGCTGCTTACCTGCAATGAAATGGGAGATACCACTACTCATGCAGTGTTACTGTACATAGGTTTTTAATGTTTGTCCATTTGAAGTAAGGCCCAAGTTGCAGTTGGGGGCACAATCACAAATAAAGTCATCAAAAGTCCAACAATTAGGCTACATGAGACTCAATTGTGAATGAGTCATGTGATAAATCACACAAGTCGATCAAAATGGCAAACAGCCTGTGAAAATCTTGAACATCTATACTGGATGTGCAAACAGTGTTTGGATGGAAAAAAAGGCATACTTTCAACTTCTTGTTTCAGCGTTCAGAGTGGTGTAGAGCAGTGTGTGTGGAGATTCGAGCACAGCACCTCCTAGTGCTCTTGTTTGGTGTTTGATGTCAAATTAGTCGATGGTGGTTATCGCTGTGCTAATCGGAAAAGAAGAGAGCAGCAATTGAAAAGATGATGCCATTGTGGTAAAATCGTGACTTTGTCTGTCGTAAGATGGAAGAGTAGATGATACAACAAAGGCCATCAGATTCAGACACAGCTTTTACCCTACAGCAATACGTCATCTAAATATTAATATAAGTATTAAAACAGTGCAGTGGTAGGCAATCCTAGCCAATGAAACAAGAAATACGCTCTAGTAAACCCTTTCACACTTCATCATCTCTGCCACAATTTACATTTTATTGCCACAATTTACATTTCATTTTTGCTGCCATTATTTATAAATGTTCTTAATTGTATAAATTTCTGTGTATGTCTTCTGTTGATGGATTTTTCTATTTTTTTTCCCTTTAGATTTCCTTCTTTATACCATTTTCCAGCGGAACTCAGAACCTTATTTTCATTACACAAAGTAAATTGCCGTAATGACAATAAAAGATTCCTGATTCCTGACACTGAAGTCATTCTACTCAGTCTCTAGGCAGATGAAATGACAAGTGCAAAATGGTACAGAACAGAAAACACATATTTAACCTCAAATGTGTGCTTTCATCAAAGCAGGAGTTCATCTATCATATTTGCTGCTCAAAATGACACCAACAATATCAAACTTTAGCTGATTTGAACAGACAGATCGATGTTTGTTTTCAAAAGAGCAGTATAAGAAACGATTCAGCAACGGAAGAATTAAAGATCCATCGTGTGTGGATGACAATGTAAACAAACATTAACTTGACCACTGAATCAGAAATATTCAGTTGCAACTCATTCGTCATGATCCAACCACTGTTTCACTGGACCTAAATATTTACCAAGTGTCATTTCAGTATCAATTATTATTCATTTTTCAAACAATGATGATAGTCCACAATGTTACTTGATCACCACTAATGAACAGAGCGGGTCATATTTATTCTGTTATTTTTGTCCTACACCTTGCAATTTGTTGACAGCCTACTTCTATTCTTCCAGCAGAGGAGGAGGGGACAGTTTCAGCTGGAAAATCTCTGTTCCTGACTGGGCAGGGAGTAGAGGACCTGTCCTCTCACTGCTGTGGGTCTGTGACAGCTCTGAAAGGATAGACAACTGTGGGACCAAGAGAGAAAAGCATCAGCATGTGACTAAATTCACCATTCGTCCACTAACTGACTTCACTGCTTATCCATTCATCATCCATTCAGCTTGTACTGCCCATGCTTGTCTCTGGGTTCCTTAGCTCCAAATTCCAAGAGCCAACAAATCAGCATAGACAAGCACGACTCTGCTACTCACTCACTCACACCTAAAGAGAATGCAAAGACTTGATGCCTGTGTCAAATACCTGAAATTCAGGATAACAAATAAGTGTAAAATGACAATCATTTCCGGCTTCATTCGTGTTTTTTTTTTAAGTTGTCCTCCACATTAGCGTTCTACACTTCACTGTTCACATTCACTCAATTATTGATGCTGCATTATTTTGGGGCATCTGTCCATAAACTGATCACATAGATTTACATTCCAGAGTGCAGATCGTCAGAAAGGCATTAAATCTGACTACCTCTAAGAAACGTCTATCAGTGTCAGTAAAACCATAGCTTTGGCAGTGCATTTTACGGGGTGTATTTTTCAATGTGTACCCGTGAAGGTCCTCTGTACAGTGAACGTAGCTGGTCCCATGACTGCTCCTGCTGTAGGTCCAGTGTTGCTTCAACGAAAGACTACAAAGAAGTCACGTCATTGCTGATGTTCCCACTTAGAATATTGATATGCAATGCAGAACAAACAAGTGCAAAAATAATCAACGGTGTACAAAAAAACATACAAATATGTACCTTTTTCCCACTAGCCTCCACTCCGGCATCATGATGTAGAGATGTAACATGAGTCTGCGAAAAAAAAATCAGGACACATCCACTTTTCAGTTTGCTGTATGATAATACTCACATCAGAAACTTGTCAGAAACACATCAGAAAAAGTTTGTTTTTGGTTGAGAGATTTAGATTTGGTTCTTAGCGCCCTCCAGTCACCAAAAGCAAAAGTGAGGTTTGTGAAACCGTGGCCTGCTTTTCTGGCCCTTTTTGAGTTAGCCCAGGATTTTTCAAACTGTTCAAAAAGACAATGCAAGTTGAAGTGGACACACATTTTAATTTGCAAAGTACATAGCAAGTATATAAATAAATCACGGCGCAATGGGATAAAAATTCAATCTTGGCCATTTTGGAATTTAGTTCACCCATATGATGCAATCGACATGTGTAAATCGAATGACAAGAAGATACTGCAAGAAAGTAACACCAAGCCACCATACTGTGTGTTTCATTTCTGCTCATTCATCTGTGCTAATTTCACAGTTTTTATCACTTCAGCACACATTATTGGACAATTAGATTGCTCATGTTGACATCGGAGATTGAAGGTCAGAGAATTTGTTTCACACTCTCCTGCGCACCTGTGCAAGTGATGTACTACGTCCTCTCTTTTCATCACTGGACGCTGTGGACCGACCACCCTGACTGGAGGAACACTTGTAGCAGTTCCAACGCGGTGACAGGTTGGAAGGGAGACCTTGGCCACTGCTCTTCTCCTGCAGGCACTGTAAGTGGTAGAGATGGCCACAGCTGGCGCGCGCACACACACACACACACACACACACACACACACACAAACACACACACATAAACTGAATACTTAAAGTAACGACCTCTTTGACATCAAATCATATCTTTCAAAAACAAATTCTGCATTAACAGCATCACATTGCATAGATGTAAATCAACATTCAGGTCTAATATTCAAGGACTGTGTTTTAAAGCAGCTCAGAGAGGGTCACTTCCCATAGTAACGTAGCTCTTGTGCCGATCCCAAGCCAAGGTAAATGGTGAGGGTGTATTAGGAATGTATAACATCAAGCGTGAAACTTGTGCAAGAAATAAATATGTGGGTCACTGATCAAATGACTGCCATACTGGATCGCTCACAGCCCTGGTGAATAATAACAATGACAATAATAATATTTTGATTTATATAGCGCCTTTCACGACACCCAAGGACGGTTAACAATAACAAAAATAACATAACTAAACAAAACAGGATTACAGATTTAGCAGGCGAAGGCCTCCCAGAACAAGTGCCCCTTCAACAGAGATGTAATAGACTTTAGGGTTGGGTTTGATGGAGATGTAGTGGGAGCAAGTTCCAAAGAGTGGGGGCTGCCACACTGAAGGCCCTGCTCCCAAAGGCTGCTTCTTCTTGTCCGGGGGATGGTGAGGAGACCGCAGGTTGTGTGAAGGATGGTGAACGTAAGGGAGGTTGGTTAACTACTGAGGGGCGAGTGCATGCAGGGATTTGTAAGTGAGAGTGAGAAGTTTGAATGTTATCCAGAATTTGATGGGGAGCCAGTGCAGCAGTTTGAGGGTGGCGGTGATGTGCTGCCAGGGTTTGGTGCGGGTGAGAACCCTTGCAGCCCATTTTTGAACATGGTGATGACAGTCCAGCATTTTATTGGTGACCCCATGGAGGTTGTCCAGACAAGAGGTGATGAAGGCATGCATGAGGATTTCAGTCTCAGAGTTGGAGAGTGATGGCTGGAGTCAGGAGATGTTTCTTAGGTGGAGAAAGGCAGATTTGGTGACAGATTTGATGTGTGAGTCAAAAGGGTTGAGTCCAGGATGACCCAAAAGTTGCGGACCTCCATGGACAGCAAGGTGGAGATGCCATCCACTGAGACAACAAGATCCGCAATCTTGTGAAGCATGGAGTTGGAGTGATGGAAATGACTTCAATTTTCTGGCTGTTTAGTTGGAGCAGGTTGGTGGTCATCCACGATTTTATTTCATGCGGGCGGTTGAAAAGAGATTATGGAGGAGCTTGGTGGATGGCTTACCGCTGAGACACAGTTGGGAATCATCAGCGTAACAGTGGAAATCAAAACCATGATGGCAGATGATCTGACCGAGTGGGAGCATGTAGATGATGAAGAGGAGGGGGCCAAGGACAGAACCTTGTGGCACACCATGGTCCACTGGAGCAGGGTCAGAGCTGGATCAATTCATTGTGATAAACTGTTTTCTGTCAGACAGTTAGGAGTGGAACCAGGACAGAGCAATATCAGTGAGTCCAATTGGGAGGAAAGGCAGGTCAGAGGAATAGAGCGGGAGACTGTGTCATAGGCAGCAGTGAGATCCAACATGGACCAAAACGCTGATGTGGCCAGAGTCCACAGCCCTGAGGAGGTCATTCGTGATCCTCACAAGGGCTGTCTCAGTGCTGTGGTGGGCCTTGTAGGCAGATTGAAATGGTTCATGCAGTTCATTAGTGGACATGTGATGGTGACATGTGATAACAACGACCACCTCCAGTGCTGTTGGCTGGTGGAAATTATTCTAGTGTTGGCCACAGACAGAGGACAAGAGGAGGTTGGCAAATTCGTGGGCAGTGACAGAAAAAGAATGAGGAGAAAATGGAGGAGAGAGAGGGGGGATATCAAATGTGGGGACAATGACTGGTTAGGGGAGACAGCTAGCTGATATGATGGAGGGGAGGAAGGTATATTGTCCTTCCAGGAGATCACATATAAAGGTAGCAAGGGTGAGGAACATTGGGAGTGTGCCGACTGTTCCATTGTCTCTCTATGGTGTAAATGGAAAGAGGGATCGGGTGGGAGTAATCTTGAAAGAACACTTTATGAATAGAGTAATCGTGGTGAGGAGAGTCACAGATTAGCTCATCAACTTGAAGCTAGAAGAGATAATGTTGAATGTTAACAGTGCTTATGCCCTACAGGTTGGATGCACGTCTGAAAGGAAAGGACTTCTGGACTAAGTTGGACGAACTTTTAGAGAGTGTTCCCCAGAGGCCAGATATTGATCATTGGAATAGATTTCAATGAGCATGTTGGAGAGGGGAATTGAGGGACCGAAGAGGTGGTGTATAGATATGGTGTCAGCGACACAAACTCAGCAGGTCATGTGATTGTGGACTTTGCAAAAAGGATAGAAATTTTTGCTGTAATCAACTCAGATTTCCACTTAAAGGTAGATTTTGTCCTGTATCCTGACTTCGGAGGTTGTAAGGTGGTGCCAGGAGAGAGTGTAGCAAGGCAGCATGATTTGGTGGTGTGTAGGGTGACCATAATCATTAAAAAGGAAGCAAAAGAAGGAAGAGTCAAGGATTGAATAGTGGAAACTGGGAAGGGGGAGTGTTGTCTGAAGTTCAGGAAAGTGTTGGGCCGGGCATTATGAAATCATGAGCATTTACCAAATGACTGGGAGAGTGCTGCTAAACTGGAGTTAGAGGTACTAAAGATCTACTCAATATGGAGAATGAGAGGGAGAGGAGGACAGATGAGGGGATAGTTGTGGAGCAGGAAGTGCACGATACTAGTAACAGAAGTGAGAAGCTATGAACAGAATGAAGGCTGGAACTGCAGTTGGTCTGAACAACATATATGTGGAGGTATGGAGATGTTTAGGGGAAAGGGGCTGCAGAATTTCTAATTGGTTAACATAACCTTTAAGGACGAGAGGATGCCTGCGGAATGGAGAGGTGAGCATTTGGTGCCAATCTCTTTAAGAAAAAAGATGATGTGCACAGTTGTTGTAACCATAGATGCAGGGAGTTGATGAGCCACACCATGAGGATGTGGGAGAGAATTGTTGAAGCTAGGATGAGGCAGGAGGCTGGAGGAGTTTTGCCAAGACAGAGTACCACTGACTTTGCTTTGAGAGTGTTGATAGAGACGCACAGAGAGGGTCACAGTTGCACTGTGTCGTTGTGGACCTAGAGAAAGTGTATGATAGGGTATCAAGAGAGGAACTGCAAAGAAAGTGTATTAAGAAGTCAGAAGTGGCAGAGAGGTATGTAAAGGTGGTGCAGGACATGTACGAGGATAACAAGACAGTGGTGAGGTGTGCGGTCGGACTGACAGATGGGTTCATGGTCGAGGAAAGGCTTACATCAGGAATCAGCCCTGAGCCTCTTCTTGTTGGCAATGGTAATGGACAGTGACATGGAAAATTACTGCATGCACATCATTCTGAATTACTCAGACGTCGATGCTCCTCTGCGAGCTATCACATTGGACAAACACCTGGCTCCTTCCTCTGCTGTGTAGAGGACGGCTGAGGCCGTCTCTTCCTTAAAAAAAACTGAAGTATGCCCTGCAGAGTTTATCTACTCTGGGTCTTCCTGACGCAACTTGCAGTTTGTTGACAAACGCCATGGTAACATGACGTTTGTCCTTTTACAGAAACATGGTGATTGTCTCCATCCTGCTGGCTACTTCTCCAGACAGCTTGATCGGGTAGCTAGAGGTCTTCCACCGTGCCTCCATGCAGTCACTGCCTGCGAGCAAGCTGTGATGAGGAGTCAACACAGTCTCATGTGGCAAGAACAAACTCTGTTTGTGCGACATTATATTACCTCCATCCTTCGGAAACAGCGCTCCTGTCACTTGTTTGCTGCCCACTGGCTAGGGTATAACACCATCCTTTTAGGACTTCCCCATGTTCTTGTTGGGTTCTTCGCTGCTCCACCCTAACTCCCGCTGCACCTCTGTCTGATACTCCCCTTGACAATCCAGATTTGGTGCTTTACGTTGATGGTTCTACCTCGCGTGACCCCAATAACGGTCGCGCTTTGCTGTGGTAATTGATCATGATGTAGTTTTCTCTTTCCCTCCTCCAGCAAATTTCTGTGCCAAACCTGCAGAGATTGTGGCCCTGACCAAGGCCTATGAACTGGCCGAAGGCTAATCTATCACTGTCAACACAGACTCTCGCTATGCCTCTGGCATCATCCATGATTTTGGCACTCTGACTCTGACTCGTAACCGTAAGTTTTTTAATTCAGATGGCAAACGTATTCTTCATCACAGAAAAGTCTCTATACCATCCTGCATAAAAGACGACCCTCTTTTTCCAAGACAGATTTTAGGAAAAAGGGCTTTTTGATGACAAAATGGCGTTTCATCAAGCAGAACATTTTATTTGAAAATGCTAACAAAACACTGATAAATTTGAGATGGAGGAATAATCACACAAGCCTTTGCAGTGGACTTCTAACTAAACAAAAGCAGACACCGCTAGATTTGTCCTCCCTATCATTTAAGACTATCTATTTCTCATCAGCAGCGTCCTCTGGCTCACTGACTTCAATCTCTCTATCCTCCTCGGAGTCCCTCATACCCACACACAGTGCATCCCCCAGTCCAGTCTCCCTTTCACAGAGCAACCGTACTGTAGGCTTCTTGGTTTTTCCAGTCGGACTTAAGGCATGATCTCAGCCAGGAGCCACTCTGTATTTTCTACGCAAATTATCCTTGAATAGCAGATCCAACACCTGGAGCTGCTCGTCATCCCACCTGAAATGATCAGCAATTCTCTGTTCATCTTGCGCAGTGTTACTTTCATAGGGATCGATCAAGTGTTCGCGGAACGAATCTACGTTTTTGTACTCGCACAATGTACTCACACCCTAACCTCTTGTTTTCTTGCAATCAGCCAATTTTTGAAATGCTTTTCACTGAGTTTCGGAGTTTGTGAGATGTTCTTTCTAAGCACGGCATCTTCGCATGTCACAATATGTGACTCTGTATCGTTTGGCCGCTCGAACATTGTCAGACGCTGCATTCATCACAATAATATCTGATATGTAACCCCTCTCTGCCAATTTGCACCTGAGCTGTCACACACTGCACAGTGGTGAAGTGACAGGCGGCAGAGAGAAAGGGTGCAGGGGAAGAGGGTTGGAGCAGAAACTCTCCACAAACTCAAAAGTTCAATGGATGCAGGAATTGTCAAGCTCCAATCAAATAAAGGGTCCTATGTTAACATGTAACTTGACCTGTAAAGATGTTTTGTTTGAGATAGCTTTTGATTTTCATTTAGTATGAACTGCTGATGCTTCAGATTTCACAAAATGCCATTTTCAGTTCTTTCCAACAATAACATGGTATGAAACTCTGTTGTGAATGATAATTCATAATGGTGCATTTTAAGTTTTTATTTTTGAAAAAAATACTGTCATCATCCCTCACATTCGAATTGTACTCGAGGTTGGGGGTTTGCAAATGTTGATTGTTAGAGCCATTTTGTATATTGCACATAATGTGATTAATAATTCTGACTTGTTGAATTTATATATATTCGAGCGCATGACAATGCCTATTGGTTAGTAGAAACTGCTCTCCTCTTATTGCCCGAGACATGCATAACGTGATGATGTACTGTATGTGGTGTGTTTTACCATCAATTGACTATGGAGGCGAGGAGAGCATTCTAGTTTTTGGCCATGCTCATTAGCTATTATTGCCTAAGTTTTGTACTACTGCACAGTTTTATTTTTTACAGTAACTTGAAGAAAAGTTAAATAAACCCTCATGGGAAAGAGGAACTGAAGAGTATTTGAGTCTGTAGACACGCGTCAACTACATCCTTGAACTCCATAGTAGTGTGTGTTTACAAGTAAAAAGGGACAGAGCCACACCAACAATGATGACTCATTTATATTTACCATTTAGCAAAATCAAATAAAAATATGATTTGCATGATAATTTGGAACACAGTGTATTTGCAAGACCACCCTGTGCCACCCCAAAGACTCCCGATGAGCACAGACCTCTGCGAAGACAACTTGTTCAGGTATTGTATTCCATTAACAAATTGTCTTTCCAATATCGAACAACAGGTTGTTGCAGCCCTTCCTCAGGCTGCTGAGAAACCTCTACATGACATCAAGCAAGGAGACTTTGTGCTGATAAAGAACTTCTGACAAAAGAATTGGTGACAACATCGGTAGTTGGGCTCATTTCGAGCTCTACTCACTACCTACAATGCCGTTAAGGTCCAAAAATGAACGACACGGGCACATGGTTCCTACTGTAAAAGAGTGCCTGCCCCCCCAACCAATGGTTGTCTCCTAAGAAGAAAAACTGGTAGAACACACCTTTAGAAATTATGATGATCGAGTGCTGGTAACCGTTCCTGATGGTCATAGAAGAACGCTTCAATCGGTCATTGACGAGCAAAGCCAACTACACACACAGTTGAAGCAGACGACCACGTGACATCTCGACCAGAGTGATTGGGGAAGTTTACCGTGTCACTCTGACGCATGCATGGAAAGACGACATCAGCCTTGGCATCCGATTTTCCTCCCAGGTCTATGTGCTGCATATGGCACTGTCTGTGATTCATTGCTGATGCTGGGTATTATTTCAGGGTCCATGTTTTGGCTGGAAGCGCAATGGCTCAAGACATCCTTACTTTTGACTCAGAAGATGACACAGCTGACCTCTATCCTTTCCCAACTTCTATTATGATGAGGTGCAAACCTGTAAATGAAGGGTTTCCTGAAACTCTGTTGGGTGTGATTTACTGGATGCTTTCAGGTCAGATGTGTATACATATTATGGTTAATCACTGTTTCCTTATTTTTTTCTCTTATATTTTTTGTTGCCATGATGTATTTCCTTAGTTGGCATCATATTGATAATTGTGTAATCAAAAGGAAGGAGTTGAGATGGAAAATTACCGTATGATATGTTCATGTAACCTACTCTGTTGTGCGTGCATTGCCATAAATTGGATTGAAAGTTTTTCTGCAGGTGGCGTCAGGGCCATGTTCCACACTGTGCCAGTGTTCTGCAAAGATTTGTTTTTTTCTAGGCTGGTAGTGACTGACTCCATCTGCTGAGTTTCAGTGAAACTTCATCTCTCTGCATGCTTTGGAAAAGTATCAAAACCGCATCCTTTCTCCCTATCATCAGAGAGGATGGTTGCTTGGTCACAGGTTGCATCCTGTGTCGAGTGGCTGTTGTTCTCTATAGCCCCTGAGTGTTAACATGCTGAGGAGCACTACCTGCTCCATCCTGTAAAGCGCCTTGAGATAACTCCTGTTAATTGAATTGAATTGAGTCTTTCCAGAGATAACACTGGTCAACACCAAATCTAATTTGAATCTTTTTATAGCTGATGTAGGATAATTTTGATGTGCTTTGGTTGACATGACAATGGTTGTGCTCAATCAGGTCAACTTTCTCAACCAAGCCTCATATTTGTTTTGCCATTTTTGTTAACATGTTTGGGTTATTTCACGTATGATGCAAAATTCTTTTATAGTTCTTGCAATTAACGAATTCTGAAGATTTAGCATGTGCCAACCTTTGAAAAATGTTTTTTTTACATTATAATGTGAATGAAATGGCTTTGACTAGAAGAGGCAAAATTTGCCTGACGTATATTACGACATCTGCAGTGAATACACTGTTATTCCCAACAGGAATCTAGTTGCAAGTTTCATAAAGTATGCTTACCATGCTTATTTTGGTACTAAACTTGGTGACCACAATAAAACTTGGGCGCCACACATGGTATGCAAGTCATGTACCGAGTATCTGCATTAGTGGACCAAAGGCAAGAGAAGAGAGGAGATAGGAGATACCCCATATCAATTCCCTGAGGGGGAAATTACATAGTACTCACTCTTACAAATACACACATACACAAATGCACATCTCACTGAAAGCACACCTGAGCTGGGTGGGGGTTAGGTGGCTTGCACAAGGGCACCTCGACAGTGCTCAGGAGGAAAACTGCAGTCCCTCCAGCCATCAGTCTAACCAATTGTGTCGGCACCCGAACTTGAACCGTGTAATCATTGAATAAAATTCACACATACAGTATATGATATCACTGAGACAGACTATCTTTCATGTTCATAAACAACCAACAGATTGACATTAAGCAGGAGATCCCATGGACAATGATGTTTGCAGATGATATTGTTATCTTTGGTGTAAAGAGGAGACAGGTGGAACAAACGCTGGATAGGTAGAGGTTTCTACTGGACAGTGGGAGAATGCGAGTCAGCAGGAGCAAGACAGAGAACACATGTATGAGTGAGAGCGCGAAAGAAAGGTGGACAGGTGAAGTTGCGAGGAGTGAAGACATGAAATATCTTGGGTCTAACATGCAAATAAATTGACAGTGCTCAAGATAGATGTAAAACAGGGTGCAGACAGGGTGGCACGAGTGTAACAGAGTGTCTGTGATGGGTGAGTAGCAGAAGGTTTAGAACATGGAAGTGAGACCTGCCATCATGTTGGTTTAGAAACAGTGGCTCCATCTAAGAGAGAGGTTGAGCTGGAGTTGGTGGAGATGAAGATGCTAAAGTTTTCTTTGAAAGGAACTAGGTTAGGCAAGATTAATAAAGGGTACATCTAAAGAACAACTGAGGCAGAGTGATTTGGGAATAAGGTGAGAGAGACAAGACTAAAATGGTTTGGTCATGTGCGGAGGAGAGATGGTGGATATATTGAACTGAAGATGTTGGAGATGGAGCTGCAGGGCAGGAGCAAAAGAGGAACACCACAGAGATGTTCATGGTTGTAAATAAGGAAAACATGTGGACAGTGGGTGTCAAAGCTGATGATCATAGGGACAGAGGTAAGACAAAAGAGATGATCTGGTGAGGAGACTCCTGAAAGGAGCATCTTAAAGAAGGGGATTCAAAGACAATGTTGTGATGAGCTGTTGGCAATTAGTTGATCTTACCTGAAAACTATGATCTCCTCTGCCGAGTCTTGCCTACGCTTGTACTGCTGCATGCAAATGTTGCAGTGGTCTTGGCGTGGCTGAAGCCCCTTTGAGACAGCTGATCGTAGGTGAGCCAAGGACCAGTGGAGGTCATGATTCAGCAGATTTGTGGTGGTTTCCAGCAGAGTCTTTACAGTAAAAAAAAACACACAAACACACTTAGTAACTTACGGAACAAAGAGGGCATCACGGTGAACACAGCCACGCACACCTGCTCATAGGTAAACGTGTCCAGCATCCCTAGAATAAGTCCCTGGATCTCTGCCAGCTTTCCTTTTCCATAAACCGGATCCTGAAAACATGTGAACATAAGGAGAAAAATCTGTCTATCAATACTCACTTGAAGAGAGGAGTAAGCAACATCAAGCTAACTGATGTTACACATCAATTTGTTGTGACATAAATATCCAAAAGCACATGTGCACGCACACATACCCACACCCACACACAAACACACACACCCAGACAAAAACACACACACACACAGACACACGGGTGTCACCTGGAGTATTCGCTGGATGATGGCAGGCAGGGAAATCCAGCTGCTCATACTGTTAAGAACCTTCATTGTTAGCTCCTTCAACACTGACGAACATGCAAAGGCAAATACAGTCATCATGAGTTATGAGTGCTCGGCTGAGACAGACGTGGACATTAAGTGGCGATGTCTCCTCTTAGACTTGGCACTATTTGAAGCTGCCGAACGAATTTTCACAATGATATTGGAAACAGTGTCTTGTGACGATAAAGGATTCTGATTCTGATTTGTCATTGCTACGTAGAACAAGCTCAACAGACGAGATTGCATATAGCCTTTCTGTTGCGTTTTCACAAACCAGAGGAGCGGCAGGTGATCTCCTCTAGGATGTCACAGTTAAAGCACATAAGTGAAGCCAACTTAATTGAGCAAGTAAGCTGATGGTAATGATCTTCCCAACCATCTTTGCTGCAACTCAAAATGACGATTAGCTCCCCGAACTGAATAAGCTATACTGTGTCCTCTCATTTCTAAGTGGAGATACTGTATATCTTAAACATTGGAGTGTGTGTGTGTGTGTGTGTGTGTGTGCGCGCGTGTGTGCGAGAGTTTGAGTGCGTGTTTGTGCTACCCTCAGATGCGTCTTTCCCAGTGGATCCTTTCACAAGTTTTTGGGATGCCATCATGGCCTCAAGCAAAGGAAACCACAGACCCTGGGGGATGCAAGAAAACACAAAGGAACTCACACAGATAAACAAACACACACACAGACACTTAATACTTCAAGCTTACCCTGAGATTGCAACTATACTTTTATATAGGTTTTGGGATGCCATCATGGCCTCCAGCAAAGGTTACCACAGACACTTGTAGATGCAGAGGAACACATGCTCATGCACACACTTTGAATACCAAGTATTGTATTTGTTTAAGTGTAGGTTACCCCAAGATTGCAACTACACAACCAAACTGCAACAAAAATGGGAAACGACAAAGGGGAAACTACTCTGAAGTTGCACGATACAGATCAGCCGCTCACAACCTCACAATCTATTACCATATTGACCCGAACATGTGACAATCCTGCATATAGGATGACCCTCTTTTTCCAAGACAGATATTTGGAAAAAAGGCTTTTTGGTGACAAAATCGTATTTCATCATGCAGAACATTTTATTTCAAAATCCAAATATAACAGTGATTAAGTTTGACCTCGAGGAATAATCACACATACCTTTGCAGTGGACCTCTAACTAGACAAAATATCAGTGGAAACAGTTTGACTTTTTCACCCTGTCATCTAAGAATATCTATTGCTCACCAGCAGCATCCTCTGGCTCTCTGGGTTCACTCTCTCTATCCTCCTTGAAGTCCCTCACACCCATACTCTAAATCCCCCAGTCCAGTCTCCCAGTCACTGAGTACCATACTGTAGGCTTCTTGATTTTTCCAGTCGGACTTAGGGCATGATCACCAGCCAGGAGTCACTGTATATTTTTTCTTAGAATCCGCCATTTTTTGAAATGCCTTTCGGTGAGTGTTGCAGTTTTTAGGAAGTTCTTCCTGAGCGTTGAATCTTCGCACGTCACATTCTGTGATTCTGCATCTTTTGGCAGCATTAAGCACAATAATCATAAAGTTAACATGATAACTTTTTCTGATTAGCTTATTCACTTGTGCCACTGTCGAGCTATGCCGCTCAGGTGTGTTTGCTCTTCTCTGTCATTTCGCACCTGAACTCACTGCACAGAGGTGAAGCGACAGAGAGAAGGGGACCGGGGGGGAGGCAGGGAGGCAGAGAGAGAGAGAGAGAGGCAGAGAGAGGCAGAGAGAGGCAGAGAGAGGCAGAGAGAGAGAGAGAGAGAGAGAGAGAGAGTTCTTGGGAGGAAACATTGTCTTATATTCAGAACAATACTGTGATATGCAACATCCATTCTTTATACCTCTCTCTGTAAATGGTCAAGATTCTGAGAACTCCGTTGACACAGAGCCATGATTTCGTTTAGGGAGTCTTCTGCACTCTTCACTGCCAACTGTCGCACCGCCTCATCATTGCCTCCATCACATTGTTCCTCATTCTGGCCAGTTACGATGCTCAGTTTGTCCTTCAAGGTCTTCAATGAGTCAGAAGAAAGACATGTAAATGACTGATGGCTAAAACAGGGACAAGTTGGGGGGAAACAGATCTTCATGAGAACTTAACATGCCGCATTGGCTTGAGCTAGTGGAGGCACACAACACTACGGCATCACCTGATATGTCCAAGTTGGGACATTTGTTGTTTGCAAAGTAAGTACCGTATTTCGCACAGCATAAGGCGCACCACATTTAAAGGCGCAGTCGCAATTTAGGCGTCTATTTTTGTACTTAAGTCATACATAAGGCGCACTGTGTTATTTGGCGCATGCTAACAGAAGCAAAACACGAGTTCGATTGAACTTTATTTGCCTACGTATTTAAAAATTCACTCACATTATTGGTGTTATTTTACCTTAGTTTATTTTATTTTATTCTCCAGCATCAAAACCATCAAAATGGGCAGTCTCGCTGTCAAACATGTCGTTGCCGGGTGGCTTGGTAAAGTTGTGCTCGCCTTCTCTCATCCATCGCCCCCACTACACTCGAAACTTCACCTTGAAGACCCTGTTAACGCCATTGTCCAGCGGTTGTTTTGTTAATCCTCCCGGGATAATGGCTAGCTCCAAATAAATTTGCCTTCACGAGTGCCATCGTTGTGGGTCCATAGTCAAACACATGTGGTTTGCAGCTGACCGGTAGTACAGTTACCTGCCGAGGGCGTGGCAGAGGTAAGGGTACGTACTGTACATAACTTTACGTATTGTACTCTAATTGGCTTATCGCTGCCAGCGTACATAGTGTACGTATTACATCCCTAAAATGACAGGAAATGGTCTGACAGTCAATCAAGCGGAGCGCTTATTACAATCATGTTGGAATCATTTTTACAGATTTTTGACTTCAGTATAAGGTGCTCCATGTTCAAAGGTGCACTGTTGGTTTTTGAGGAAAATTTTGACTTTAAAGTGTGCCTTAGGGTGCGCAAAATACGGTAGGCATGCACATATTCACTGGAGCAATTAACAAAAATGTTCACTTAGTTTGATACTTCTTTGCTAGAATCCACTAAACAAACGTGGTAAAGGAGGTTATGTGTCACTGGCCATGATGAAATTTTTCCAAAGATCACAGTTTAAGGCACAGTGGCAACACACTGTACTCCAATTAATTAATGTTTTGCATCCACAGTGTTTTTAAAACCTTACTTGTGATTTGCTTTGTACTTCTCTTTGGGTTGGTGGGCCTTACCTTCAGCAGAACAGTGAAAGCTCCATGTGCGTCTCCTTTCTTCTCTAAGAGATAGGCTGTAGCCTCATTGTGCTCATATTTCTCTGATATCTGCCGTCACATAGTGCAACCAAAGTAAATGTAGTAGTTTCATATCCAGAAAAGTTTGGTAGCATTCTTCATCTTGTTTTGGCTACTCCCCACATACATCCCCCTTAGTCTTGCCTCTCTCACCTTATCCCCAGACGCTCCACCTTAGTTGTTACTCTGATGGTCTCATTTTAAATCTTGTCTAAACTGGTTACCGGTAGTCCCAAAGAAAACCTCAGCATTTTCATCTCTTCCAGCTCCAGCTCAATTTCCTATCTCTTACACAGAGCTACTGTTTCCAAACCATACATCATGGCAGATCTCATTATCATTTTGTAAACCCTCTCTTTCAGAGTAGCTGTTGTAAGTTTGCATATCATAAAGCACTCCTAACAGGGTTAAAATGGAAGTATTAATGTTGGCCGCAGAGTTGGACTGCACATGCTTCAATCTGATCGAGCGACTTTCTTGAATCCATCTCCCCATGGATTTTCAGATGTGTGGAGCTTAATAGATCTGACAAATTAATAAATGATGGAACTCAGTCAACAACAGATTTTCAGGCATTAGCTGGAACACAAGTTTCTACTCATCTACTCATACAAACAATACTGCACGATACGGCAACTCACTTCACCTATCCACACTCTGTACCTGAATGGCTTCCTCAAGTCTGTACTCCTGTGAGGCTTGCAGGAAAGACATTAGCTGATCTGGGGCAAAGCGGCACAGTAAGTCAAGCTGGAGCTCGTGGAGATCGGGGTCCAACGTGAGGGCAGCACCTGAATGACAACTGTCCCTGAAAGAGCGAGGAGGTCAGGAGCTGAGAGAAGAGGATATGGGAGGGATAAGAGACCTACGCAGGTCGGTACCTGGGCTTCAGCAAACAGCCAAGGAACTTGACAAGCAAGTGATCATTCTGCAGAGGGAAAAATGAAGTTAGACCAGGAGTAGGTAAACTTTTTGACTCACAGGGCACACTGGACCAGGCCAGGAACAGATAAATGGGGTGTTGACATGTACCATCATAAATGACATTTAAAGGCCATTATATGAAAACATTTATCAGTCAAAAGATAGCAAAGCATGAATATGCAAGACTCATTGTGCAAACTGATTTCTAAATGCAATGATTTAATTTAATGTATTTCTAGAAAACACCGTACAGAAACACATATTCAGTTTCACTGTAAACAGTGTAGTTGAGCTCCCATTTTTGCCGGTGCACAAAAGTCTGGAGTTACTTTTGTAGGAGCAGTTCTCAGGATAGAACCAAGGTGCTGGCCTATTAACTTGGATCTGTGAGAGGCGTTGTTGATTCTTATGACACTAAATGTCTGCTCATATACACTACTGGTCAAAATGTTATAACATCCCAAATGTATTGACAATGATGCTGTTCAATGTCTAAGTGTGCCCTGAAATTAAAGCATAGAACAAATAAACAATTGGGAAAATCATGGAAACAGTTTAGAAACCAAGATGTATTCTACATTTTTGACTCATCAACATAGCCATCTTTGGCAAACATAACAGCTGAACAATTTTCGTTAAACCTTTTTTTTTTTTTTTCCCCCACCTCTGAGGGGTTCACCACTTACCTTAGTACCATTACAAGCTGTTGATGGGACTTGAACTGCTTGGGGTGTTCTAAACTTTTGACCAGTAGTAGAGCCTAACGAAGCCTAACAAAGTCAGCATCTTCGGTGTCGTCTTAACAAGTTTGGAAACAGGCTTCATTAGGTGAAGCGTTAAAGTCATTCATTCAGAGAGAGTCGAACTTCTCCAAAGAAGTAAGACAGAGTCAGATTGAAAATCATCCAGTTCCAACTGCAGCTCATGTAATGTTGTTTCAGGTTCTTCCAACAGCAGACAGGACACCAGCTGATGTGACTTTTGTTAGCTTGCCTTAGTAACAGACTCTTGAATCGCAGTTTGTAAATTAGCCTCCAACATCTGAGCCGTAGGTGTCCGTTCCTGTGCGGACTGCTTGCTGGCGTAGTAAGTACTTGGTTGCAAAAAGACGGCTGATATTCTACTCTTTGAAAACTGCCAACACTTTCTGGGCACATCAAGTAAACAGCCTTTGATCGGACTACAGCAAAACAAAAATTGTTGTGAGTACTGATTTAACACTCGGCACATATTGTCCACTTTTCTTTTTTTTTCGATTCGCTCATATTTACAGAGGGGCTTGTAGGGTTCATCGTAGGACTCAAAGATTGAGGAGGGGAGTTACACAAAACACTGTGATGTGCCCCATCTATTGGAGAACCACAGGCATTGCAAGGGAAAACGAACATGGTGTAATTGTAAGAGAATTTGATTGAATAAAGATGTACGTTGAAAAGGTTTAGCGGGCCAGATTAAATAGCATAATGAGCTGCACATGGCTCGCAGGCCATAGTTTGCACATGTCAGGATTAGACGGTACGGTACATGCTCCGATACAGCTCGATAAGTGTCAAGAGGACTCTTAAGATGCTCACCTGGAGCTGCGCGATAATTGGTCGAACTTCACTGGAGAAGTGAAACGTTACCAGGTCAGCTGACTTGCTGGGGTCAAGAGCAATTAGTTCCTGTTGATGGAAACATGATTACTGTATACTAACACTGCCTGTGAGGGTGTCACAAAGGTTTTGCAGCCAGCAAGGGCGCTATTCATTTTTCATTGATTCTTGTCTCTTGAGCTTCAACTGCAAGCCTCAAACCCAGATTCGATGCTGCACCTTTCCCTGTTGCCTGAAATATCAGTATGACTGTGTGTGCACGTATTTGCACTTACCTGTATATGCTGCTTTGTTCTGTCTCGTACATTATTCTTCTCTTGAGGGCTGTACCCAGGCATAGACAGCAGATTATGGATGTAACTGAAGACCTCAGTCT
The DNA here is from genome assembly GCA_900312935.1 of Carapus acus. Taxonomy (NCBI): domain Eukaryota; kingdom Metazoa; phylum Chordata; class Actinopteri; order Ophidiiformes; family Carapidae; genus Carapus; species Carapus acus. Next base: position 85,908 of record OMPJ01010007.1, read on the forward strand.
GGAATGCACACGCAAACAAATTGCAACAGTACTAGTCTTAGATGTGTGTGGTCATGTGCATATACTGTACCACATGAGCAACTGAGTTACCTTTCTGAGAGGGTCTCTGAGGTAGCAGTCAATGATTTTATCATGCTGATGTTTCTTCTCATAGAGAAATTCACAGATCTGGAAACTATTTACAACAGTTGTTGAAATAATTGACAATGGGGTAGTTTATGTGAACAATCATCATAAGGCAGGGGAACAAGAAAACAGGGGGATGCGAAAACACACAAAACACGGACATGCCGAAACAGAGATAATTCTACAACTCCCAGATACTTACAATTCAGCCTTCTCTGCCAAGGCCAACAATCTTCCTTCATCAAACTGAAGCACACCTCCCACTTGTAGCAGCTCTAACAGCACCTGCGAAAGAGGTCAGACACAAATTAGAGGCAACTCACAAAACTTATTTCAAATTTCGTAGGTAATGACACAATAAATGAACAAATGACTGTCTGCTATCGAAACCATTCAACCTCTTCAAATACTGTATCTTAAACTATGTCAGTGGAACCTCTCCTCATTCGGTCATTTATACAGGCAGAAACCTTATTCTGCCAACTAGATGCACTTCTCTGAAGTGCTGAAATGCGTTGGTGTAGGTGTTGTTGGCAGCAAGGGGTGTGGAACCTTTCACCCCCCCTGGCTGCTAACAACATCATTTCTGATGTCAAAAAGTTTGACATCCTCTACTGTCTGCTACCAACCTCGACCTGGCTATAATGGCCAGATGAGCAAAGGGTAAATATCGAAAATTGCTTCTTGAATGACTGGCAAGGGGAGGCAGAGGAGGATACATTCAAACCAGTTCCTCTCAGCCTTTCAGATTGCTATTTTGTTGATATTAAACATGACTCTATTTGAAAGGGTTATCATCATTAACACTCATTCTAGTATGCATGTCTCACCAACCTGCTGCCTCTCTGTGTGTCGAAAGTCATCATCTGCACTACAAAGGAACTCAAGCACCTATAGGATCAGTAAAAGAAGAGATTGGGATGACAAAGGGAAAGATTGACAACTCGACAGGAACTGATATCCCCCGCACAGCTAATGACTCTAATTTAGTACTGTATTTTATTTATTTTTTACTTAGTATCTGCACCGAATACAGCCACACAGCTGTTATTACCATGTCAACAAAATGACCACTCATATATTCAAACTGGAAACTCTGACACAAGATATGCTTTGTTTTATCCACTGTTATTCAGAAGTGAGTAAAAATATTTAATAATCGAGACCAACTGGAAAACACATGACGGTGAGGTATATCACAATGTACAAGAGGAAATACATTTTATTTAAGTTACATGCACTTTATTTTTTCATTTTGATACAGAAATGTGACGTAGTTTACTTTTGCACAACATATGCACAAGTGAGCTGTTATGGTGCTGCCTACTAATGTTTTATTTTCAGATGTTTTATTACTCAACGGTGCTGTGACGTAAGTGACACACCTACTGTGTTAACTTGGGCATGAAAATTAATAATAAAAAATTGCCAGCAGGCACTATTTATTATTTGTGTGTCTCCACTTTTTACTGAATTGAATCTAAGCATTTAAATCAATGCAGAAGAATCAAAATCGAATCGAATCGTAAGGTTCTATTATTACATGGATTTTTATATCTCCACAAATTCATATCTTCTCTCTTGTGCAATAGTTCATGTTGAACTGTTAACCAATTTTGCAGTAATCCTCAGATTGGCAATTTGCACACATGCATGACTTCCAACCACCCCATCCTCAAGCATTTTCACTTTGTCAAATCTTGCCTGCTTTGAAAAACGTTTGGACACACCTGCATTACAACAAACCATTCTGAGAGTACACTACACATGTTGAAACACACGAACCCCATTTGCAAGTACACTGAACAGACCCTGACTGGTCCACCAACATTTCACGTTATGGCACGATTGGGAAAACACACTACCTCCAGTATATACTGTATATTACAATTATTATTGTAGAGCCCATAAGAGCAATGTATGACTGTACCTGGTCAAATAGTTTCCGGTTAACAAACAGTGTGTTGTCAGGCTTGGCCAACTGCCGTGCCAGGAAGGTGAAGAGGCCGCCCACCTGGGAAGGAGTGAAGTCTGGGTTGTCCACCATCACCTGGGTAACCAAAAATAAGATAAAGTGAGGCTCGGAGAACATCCGATTCTACCGTAGGGGGTAGATGCTGTGTGGTATATGAGTGGAGAATTGCATAATTCACCCTTGAATGATTCATTCATTGAGTGAGTGAGAGGATTGTACGTATCATTTCATCATCCTCTCCCTGAGCATTCAACAATGGTCGGTTAGGTTCAAATTACCATGCTCCAAGAGAGATTTTTAGGTGAGGTGTCATCGGTTTTGCCCACCATGTTTAATAAATGTGAATACCAAGACAAGTTTCACCACTCACAATGTAAAAAGGCCAAAACAAAGATTTAAGAGAAAAACTATGACTCAGTATGGTCAGTGTTAGGTTTTGTGCCGACAGAGAGAAAAATTGGACATACATTTAAATTTAGACAGCACCCAAATGTGGGGCAGATGGACACGCATGATGACGACAGCAGTCCCAGATAAACATTATTTACCTTCAGCAGGATGTCCACAATTCTTTGCTGATATTCCAAGGCCTGCTTGTCATTCTTGAAGTCTTCAAACGTCTGCAGAGGAGGATGGATTACACAGTTCAAAGTTGTTGAGATTAAATGAACTAACAAGCAATCTTAAAACATTAAAATACAGCAACAAAAACGCGAGGTTGAGAAACTTCCTCTGCGGAACAATTCAAGAAAAATGATAAATAGGGACCCACTGGACTCATAAAATCATCGAACATGTCCTTCCAACGTCACTCATTGCAGCACTGCATATTGTGCTCAATAAAGAGAGAGAGCAAGAAATATTGTAATTTTGTATCAACTCAAAAACTCAACTCACCATTGCCAAAACATTGAGGAACTCTCGGGTGTCAAAATGAAGAAGTGTCCGAATATATGGAAAAACCTCTTCTCCCTCTGATGAGTTGGCTGAGTGAAGACGGATCAGGAACTCAAACACCTGCAGCACAATTGTGCATGCACATAGACACACACATACAAACTCTGTTTAATTTACCATTCATTAATTCATAGTGAAATTTACAGCCGCAGATTACAGTATAAGAGACTGCACTTATTCATTCATGATCACTGCTCCACATAGTTATATAGCTTGGTTCTAGGGATACCATAATGTCCACTTTCACAAAAACACTTCCTTGTGGCTGAAAATTTACCACTGATCTGGTCATACCTGGTTCTTGACCTGAACAACAAGGTCTTCAGGAATATCACCCAATGGATAGGCCCTTCCAGCCAAACTGCAGCTAAACACACACAAATAGCAACATTTTGTTAGCTACTATTACAATATCACGTAAACAAACGTATTTTGTGACATTTCCATCACAATCTCTGAGATCTACAAAGGTGGTTAAAGTTTGTGTTTGTCTTAATCAATGACAAAAACTGCTCACTACTTATCATATTATATCATGTTGATATTGTCACAAGGGGGGAGTGGTTAGTCAGAACACCATTTGAATGCCTGCACAGATTACATGTGACCAACCTGATATACACCAGTAGTTTATTTCCCATCACAACTTGCTCATCTGTCAACCAGAAATGAAATCAAGGATCAGCCATGAGAAGCACAGAAGGCTTCAAAGTATAATGAGATCCCGCTTTCTGGCTTACCTGTAAGAGCTCTTCCCTCCCTTAGCTGAGGACCAATTTCAGCAAAGAGTTTCTAAAATGCAATGACGTACAGTAATGCTGAATCTTCATTCATCCACAATGTTATTTGATTGCAAAGTTGTTAAATAAATCATTTCCACTGACAGAGTCTGAGGAACTGATCAAAGTGAACTTTGATGATATGGAATAATCTGTCTTGGATTTATATACTTCAATATTCACACTTAAGGTTTTAATTCAAGTCCTCTCTCTTTTTGCGGTGAGTTGAATTTACCTCCATTGGTGTGATGTAGTCGTTCATACCACTGTTGAAAACGTAGATCATTGCATCATACAGCTTGTTTTCCCAACAGATGTGAACTACCTAAAACCCACACAGCAAAGTGCACACACGCATCCAAATATTACACCACAACACCAGTAGCTCCAGTCAGTCATTGTAATTGTGACAAGGGGGGCTCAGTTCGCGACGGCTGCCCTGACATGATTTGTGCACAGGTCACAAAGCAACTATCAACATCTAAAGCCTTGCAAAACCAGTTTTAAACCACTGAAAAACATTTTTCAAGCTTTTTTTGATGCGCAGTGTCACTCTGATTATCAGGACAACTATGTTTTAAGCGAGCATATATACCTGCTGTATGTCCAGACTGGTGATATCGAGGTGGACTATGCATCTCTCCAAGCTTTCCATCATACCATTACCATGGTAATGGGCAAGCAAGTCTTTCATGATGGGTGTGGTTAGGTGGCCGAGGCGATCGTTGACAATATATGACTCAAGCGACTCCAAGAAGACCCCCTTGGCTACCACATTTTCAGACAGCTGGGCGTATAGCTGGTTGAACAACACCCCACTATGTGCATGGACGCACATACACACACACAAACATACACAAACTTCAGTGTAATTTTACCTTTCTAAGCAGTAAGATATAACAATGTTGATTGAAACTGGTTTGTACAGCCAATGATGTATTTAACATATCTCATATGAAACAATGGCTCCCTGGAGGCTGCTATTTAACTTGGTTGCAGAAAATGCATTGATCAAAACTTGAAAAATTACCTGATTGACCATAAACTGCTATAGCAACACCGCAAGCATACTGTAAAATTGAAACAATGCTGATGGCAGTTCTGACATAATCTCTTAAAACCAAAGCATTCCAAAGTTCTCCACTTACATCTTTACTTTCACCACTACAATCTCTTAATAGTAAACATCTTTAGGTTATTGACTGGAGAACTTAAAAAGAATTTTGGGGAGCATGAAAACACAAAGTGCACTTGTGTAATCTCGTGTAATGCTCTTGTGTAATAATAGAAATACACACAATGATTCTACGTAAAAAAAAAAATTTAAAAAAAGTATCCACCCAACTTTTTCATCTAACTTTTATCAATTTCCCTTAGTTTTTAACAGGGGGGATAAGAAAGTCCCCATGGATCTCTGGTTAAATATCTCCAATTCTGAAAATAGACATCAGTTGAACAAAGGGTGGCACTCCAACACCACAGAGAAGGTGTGAGTAACCACACATGGTGGATATACAAAAAGTAATGAAGGTCTTGTCAGCCATTTATACTTTTTGTTAGAATCGTTAGAATCTTGTGAATGTACGGTGTCATTGCTTTACTTACGCCCTCTGTAGCAACAAGCAGTATTCCACAAGAACAGGAATCACATCCTAAACATGTGAACAAACACACAGATTTTGGATTCTATGTCATTTTCACAATGTCAATCAGTACACAAATGAATCAGTAGGTAGACGTACGTGGAAATGTTGCTCCAAAACTGAGATCTTGCCTTGATCAGGACACTTCTTCAAAGAATGCTCGGCAAACTGGAAAAGAACCTCGACCATCTGTGGGTGCACACGCACACAAACACAGTCACAGGCACAGACGCACACACCCACACCAACACCAACACACAGAAGTAAGTTTGCTTATTCAATGGCAGCATGAGCCTCTATATCTCTCAGGCAAATCAAAAAACTCTGACCTTGTCCGTTATAACTCCTTTCCTTTTCGCTGGATCTCCAGTCAAACCTGGTATTATATGCCAAGAAAACAGTCAGTTAGTCAATCCTATTAACTCAAGAGCAGCAACACTTTTTTAATGTATCAATTAATTACGTAGTTTGGATGAGTAATCAGAGGGACTACTCCAACAGATAATATAACACTGTAAACGAAACACTCTGCTGCTTGTAAAGAGGTCTGGCTGCTAAAATTCACTTTGAGGTACTGTATTTCTGAAATGGAATAGTCTGGGGGAGTGATGAACCCACCAAGCACAGCTTTGGCAGTTCCTTCATGGAAAGACCAGGCCAAATTAAGCGCTTCCACAAAACGCTCCTGTTTCAACATGCAGTCTATACGCTGCAGAGTGAGCAAAAGAAAGAGACAGAGGGACAGGGGGAGAGAGAGAGATCACTCTCACAGTTGTTGCTGTGATAAGCCACAGCAAAATATGGACATAACTAGGCTTATTTTACAATGTGAATGCAGTTGTGTCCCTAAACTATAAGCTATAAAAAGCTATACTATCTCCTGATGCTTGGTACAAAAGACAACTGTGTATTGAGCATACCTCCCTCCAGGTCCTCAGAGTCATAATATGAGCAGACTGTAGAACACACATTGATGTGAAGAAAACAAATAGTAATAAAATCAGAAAATCAATATCAAATCGATATCATTTCAGGACAAAGAATAAATACACATCTGTTATTCAAGCTTCACATTCATGACATTTCAAGTACAGAAAAACAATATGATTACTGCTCTCATCCATGTCAACACAATGTAGATGCTCAAATGCACATTTGTTTTAATTTCATCATTTAAACGCTGCAGCGACATGGCGGCTGAAGTAAATTTGAACACTTTATATGAACATTGTTTTCCTTTTGGGGACACACAATGACAATTTGGAAATTTAATCTACTGGGTTACTATGCTTACAAAAAGTATAATCTACACTTCTCATTTAAACTACATTATTTCCATAGTCACATAATAGATTTTAACTTAAATCAGAGGTGTCTAGTTCATTCTAACCCAGGGCCATATCAGCATGGCAGTGCCTTCAAAGTGCCATTATAAAGGAGGTTTAAAAGTTATTGAGAGCTAAACTCCTCATTAATCATATTCAATATTGACTATCTATTACTTTCCCCCCTGAGCTGCCACCTTATTGTGGTGGAGGGGTTTGAGTGCCCGAAAGATCCTGAGAGCTAAGTTGTCAGGGGCCCTATAGGGCCCCCGGTAGGTTCTCCCAAGGCAAAAAGGTCTCAAGTGAGGGTCAGACTAAGAGCTCCACCGG
>OMPJ01010008.1:0-62277 GCA_900312935.1 Carapus acus
TTTTGTGCCATGAAATAATGGATTGCACTGTGGACACACACGCACACCGACACGCACGCACACACTCACAGGCACGCACGCAGACACGCACTAGCACGTGCAGCACATGATCGCACAAACACGCACACACTTGTAACTCCTGCGCTCCGGAGAGCTACGCACGAAACGATCCCGTTTCATGTTTTTCCCCTCTTGTTAAAACCAGGAGGGATTGTTTTGTTGCTGCATCCTTTCTCATCCGTGTCGCCGTGCAGAGCGAAGAAGTGGGCTGAGCCGAGAGCCGAGCATGTAGAGCATGGGAGACGGAGAAAAGCTGTGAAAACGTCTCTGGCCTGATAAAGTCAAACATCCTCCACTTGCTCCGTAATTACTCCTTTCGCCCGACATGCTGATGAAACACAGGAAAACAATGTCGAGCAATTCTGCTGCCCGTGCTCCTCTTTCTTTCTTTCTTTCTTTCTTTCTTTCCACTCTCTTGCAATGTCACCGATTTCGCTCCCTCTGGTCTCACGCAGTTGAGTTCCAGGGCACAATTGTTGTACAATGTAAGAAAACAGGGGAATCAGATTCCCTCCTCTCCTGCTTCCCCGATCCTTCGGCGGTGCCAATTTGTCCTTTTGGGAACATCGCAGGTCAAAGAGGCGGTCGTCCTTTGTTTGTCCCTTCCATCCAGAATCTAGTATCAGTATCCTCGAGATTCCGACCGTCCTTCCTCACCATGCGCCAGAGGGAGCTCTCACGAGATGGAGCCAGTCAGTAGGTGGGGACTGAGGAGGCGGCGGGCTGCAGGGAGCCGGAGGAGTTGGAGCGCCGCATGTGAGGGAGGAGGTACGTGTCAGAGCACAGTTGGTGGACGTCAAACCTGTCCTCTTTGCGGTAGGCCAGACAGCGTCGGATGAATGCCTAAGAGGGAGAGGGAGGCGCTTTTACATACTTGACTGCAGCAGGGTGTGTGGAGTGTGTTAAAATGCGTCCTTGCAACAAAAGCCTGTGTGTGCATCATTAACGCCAATTAACCTACACAAGTAAAGGAAATTACAAAACACACAGGCAGACAAACAGATGTGGGAGATTGACGAGGAAAATAGAAAATCAATTTCGAATTTGTCTGAAAATTCTTGTTGAAATCATACTTAAAAGAGCACAATGGAGGCAATCCAGAGTTTAATGATGCCAATAATGTTAAGCATAAGGTAACAAAACTGTCTGTTCATCTGTGCATATGTTTGTAAGTTACCTTTGCCTCTGTGCTGGCTTGTGGCTTAGCTGGGAACTGGACCTCTGTGGCTTTGAGGATGGTGTTTTCCTGGAGGATGTCCTGCTGGGACTGGTTGTGACCAAACGGCTGAGCAGACGGACAGACAGAGCGTGTCAACATGGCAGAGTTAAGCTACGGCCTGGTCCATCGAGAGGACAGTGTTTGTTTGGGTAATGGTTTTGCTACCTTGCGTCCATAGAGGCACTGGAAGAAGATCACACCCACAGACCAGACATCCACCTTGTTTGAGATCTTAGGAGGCTCCTTCCCAACCACAAAACACTCTGGCGGGAGATACCTGGCGCACAAATGAAGAAAATATGGAATGAAAAAAAATCTATATATGCTTGAGGAAATTGGAAAAACATTTCTATTCTCTAGGGGAAATTATTAATAGTGATGCATTCAAGAACATGGGATGAAATAATAAAAATGACAATTTGCAATATAGTATAACCATTAAATACAGGGCCAATCAGAGATTTGGAGCAGCACACAAGTATCTAAAAATTAGGAGTCTAACTTCATATCAAGAAAAATTTGTGACTTTGAAAATTCCTATTATTACCACCAACTATTACCAGTGAAAACCACAAGACCAAAATCAGACTGATCATCTCACCAGTACGTGCCGGCCCCTTGTGAAGTGAGGTCCATGCCGTCTACTCCATAGTTGTCATCGTCCATGATCTTAGACAGGCCAAAGTCTGTGATTTTGATTTCTCCACAGGCAGTGCCGTCAACCAATAAGATGTTACCTGCATGGCAAAATAACAGTGAGCTCATCCAAAATAAATACAGAAAAATCTGACCCTTATCTGATCTATACAGCTGCCTGAAAATTCAGGTCATCATATAAATGGCCTCGCGCATTGTTCATCACGCAACGGCACCTATCCTCCACTAAGATAACTGCTAGATTTCCCTCCAATCCTCTGCAGTCATTTCACATGTAAAAAGAAATTAAATCCCATTAGCTCCTACTTATGACTAAAGGCTTGCGTCACCTTGTACGCACACACCCAAAGAGATCTAATAATGGACTGAAATATGTAACTTGAGCTGTTCAAAAGTCACTTTTCGGAGGTACATGTAAACACGTGACACCCACTTGATACAAGGTTTGCCCCAGTTCTCAGATTTTTGTGTTCAAGTACACGGGCTCAGTGAGAGTGGGTAAACAAAGGATGTGTGTTTACAATCACACAGAGTACAGATGCCGGAGGCCATGCCAGCCAGCCAGCCAGCCAGCCAGCCAGCCAGCCAACCAGCCAACCAGCCAACCAGCCATTCCTTTTCTCAAGGTTAACAAGGTCGATGCTAATAGCCCCTAATCAGTTGCTGAGGACCTTGTGTCCTCTGTGCTTTAGCAAACATTATGAAAATCAAATCCTCTCTGGCATCAATGAGCCATCTTCATGTGAGACGCACCAGGTTTGAGGTCGTAGTGGATGATGGGAGGCTTGATCTCGTTGAGGTAGCGCAGCGCGCTGACGATCTGCATGACTATGGAGCGGGCCTCCTTCTCTGACATCAGTTTATTCTGCTTCAGGTAGAAGTCTAAGTCGTTGCCTTCACAGAATTCCAACACCGTACAGAATCTAGTGGAACACGGGCACATTGGATTTAACAAAGTAAACCTTAATGGGAACTGGATGAGTCAACCGCAGACAAAAATGAAAACAGAAGATAGAGAGAAAAATCTACACTGAGGCACCACTAGGGACAGCAGGACTACCAAAAGATGAACCATCTCCTTAAAATCAGTCTCCAGTGGCGTAACATAACAGGCCTTGGAGACAAAACAAAGTCTAAACTACTCATCTTTATAAAAAAACATATTTTTAAAGATTAGATTTTAAAAAAAAAAACTGAATTGACAACAGAGACATCAAGTGTAGCACAGGTAAATGGTAGCCATTTCTCCAGAGGTTTCTTAATTTCATTCCCTCGCCTGAACTGGAGACATCATGCTAACAGGTTAAGCCTGGAGATTGGGGGAGCTGTTAGAAAACAAAGCCATTCTCATACTCCGTGTTGTGTGACAAACATTGTCAATGTCAGAACACCTGTAGCTAGCAGAGGTCAGAGGTCACTCACGTATCAGTGTCCAGTGAGAAATAGTCATATAGCTTGACTATTCTGGGATGGTCCAGCTGCTTATGTATCCGGTACTCCCTGCAGGCATGTCTGCGAGGAAAGGTCAACCACAGCGGGTGTTATCACACTCGCGCCACGTTTTGATGCATGTATGTAAGCGTACGTGTACATACACACACACACACACACACACACGTCTGTGTGAGGGACAAAAACCCACTTGTGGTAGTTCTCCTTCTTCTCCTCTCTCCAGTTCTTGTTGAGCTGGTGGATTTTAACTGCCGCGTAGCGCTGCTCGAACAGGTCAAAAGCCTGGTAAAGACGAGAACACAATCCATCTACAAACAGCTCGCGGGGGCGATCAATGGACGGAGGCGGGAAAGAGTGGGACTTCAATCAATGAGCTAGTACCTTGTAGACTTCACTGAAGCCACCCCTACCCAGCAAGTGCAGCAGCAGGTACCTCTCGTTTAAAGTCGGATGGTCTTTAAACCTGTGTGGAGAGGCACAGGCGGTGGTTAACACTCATCTCCCCGAGTTGCCATAATTAATCGTAATCATTTACTCAGTGCGCCACTTGTCTGGATTGAGACTTGCGTCTGAAACGAAATTTGAAATTGTTTCTCTTCAATCCGTCTCACTTCATTACTTAAGAAGTAGTGACATGCTCAGTGGGAGCGTGCGGAGCATCACAGGGTTCATTGTTCTGTTCAAAAACACTTCAACATCATACTAGTTAGACAGAAATAGAACAAGCAACGTGGTGGAGCCATGCTGCTCTAAACCATCTTCACCGTTTTACGTGGCGTATGATTGGTTGGAATTCCTGACTATTCCCTGTTTTTGTCGGGGCATTTCCTGGTGGTGAAGTTTCACACCAGGTATTCCTCACCCGCCACACATATTACTGGGTTGCAACGTAATGGCTGTCATTGCAAAATAACATCTATCAGTGTCATAATATGTTTAGATGATGACATTATGCTACACAACCGAAACCATCACTGATCTGTTTCGGATGAGCCTCATTCAGAATGAATGGACCAGACATTTCACGCTACTGGTGATGCATTAGAATTCAACACATTGACTGATACATACTGTTGACATTGTCATGACAAAAGCCTGGCAGAACAAACCAAAGCAGACATTTCAAAGTCAATTTCAGAATTTGTTTCCAAAACACAAAGGCAAGTATTTCATTTAACATCCGCGTGCAGCCTGATCCTCCATCTCGCCTCACAGGACACACAGGCGATGTACTTCCCAAAATAACCTCCATTATCAGAGCGTTGTCTTAAGCAATTAATATTTGACTAGACGCAGAACAATCTAATCGAAACACATTTAATTCATCCCTGCATGAAATATCACCCTCGCGAAAAAGAGAATGATGCCATTCATAGAAAAGCCATCATGTGCCATGTGTAAGACATGCACATAAATGGGCTTTCAAATGAGACGCTAAGGGTTATTTTGATCTATATCTTCTTGATTGAAACCGGGTGCAAACATTTTGAACCCCCACTGTCACTGATTTTCACACTACCTAAGAAGACTTACGCTGAGCTGTCTTCGTTGTTTATCCTCTTCAGCTCTCGGATGTGAAGGTTCCGCACCCTCTCCAGCCGCTCCAGTTCTGCCTGGATCTCAGCCTCCTCCTACATAAAAAGTATGTCAATGACCCTCTCACCAACCTGAACCACATCAAGTCCTGACAGCTTCCAAGGGTTTGGCCATCTACCTTCTTCAGATGTCCAAGGCGAAGCTTGAAGATCTCCTCCTGTTCGTGGTATTCAGCCAGGGTCAGCCTGCCAGAGCAGGCACAAGTTTCAGTGATGGCAACGCTATTTTTGTGGCAACAGTTTTTTGTTTCATAAATGACATGAAACTCTGCAGCTGAACTTGATAGTCATATTTTCTCAACCTCCAATCGAACTAGAAATTATCACTCAAAATGAAAGACAACCATTTATATGTACATGTAATTCAAACATAAATATACTGGATCCTAGGACTGAACTAAGACCAACACAAATGGAGCCGTTTTAAAGAAATGCTAAAAAAATGGATAAACAGAAGTCAGGCTCATGTCGGCACACTCACAGCTGAGGCAGGGAAGGCTTGAGGAAGGGGTCTGAGTCGTTGCCGTTGACAACCTTGGTTTTGCGTTGCTTGGGCTCAGACGTTGAGGCCACTGACAAGGAGGGTGAGGCGGGATTTGGAGGCTTCCTCTTGGCTAGTAGCTTCCTCTGTCGCTCTATGTCCTCCCTCTGTTGGTTGATGCCCTCCTGCTGCCTGGATGGATGGGGAAATGAGGAACAGGAGTGAAAGGTTGGTTTATTTGGCACTTGGGCAAACAGTTTTTGTCTCATTATGGGAAAGCACACAGAGAGAACTTAAATAAAATCACTGATGAAATCTTATATGGACATGACTGTGACACAATTGCCACTTGTGGTTTTAGTTAAGCTTTGCCATGGAAATGATAGTTCAGATATCTGAACAGAGTAGACCCTGTAGCTAGGAGGAGGATGCAGGTGGTCGCAGGCACTCTCTCTCACTTGATCAGGTTCTGGAATGCATATCCGTCAGTCCACTGCTCGGTGTAGGATGCCCCGTGTCGGACGGTGGTGAAGTGACCGAGGCGTAGCCGGTCCTGCATGCTCTTCTCACGGCACGACTGCTTCTCCTGGGTGCTCTGCGCAAAAACAGCAGACAATGCCAGCTGATTACATTAGAGTACTCCATTTCAATTGGAATTTTCTTCCTAACAGGTGTATTTCATTGGATGTCGAAGCTAATCCCACGACATATCGTTACTAGATTAAATAACTGCCACTGGGCGTGATACCTTTGTTCTGTTGATGCCAGCCAGATTCAGCATTATGCAGTTTTAAGATTGTTATTTTGGTGACTCAGCCATTTATTTCAGCTTTAACACCCTTCATTGCCCTCATTAAGACACTGCAGAAAGGCTTACAGGTTAACTGTACACACCCGTCTAGGTGAAAGTTAAACAAAAATAGCAGGTGAGTAGAAAGTGGCATTAAACTGTGACCAAAGGAGGAATCAATTCTCACAGGGGGACCTCAAAGATCGAAAACTGGTGAATGAGCATGCCTGCATAAAAGATTCTGTCAAAGTAGTGTGGTCTGATGCATGCACCTCTGACAACTTTGCAAATATGTAGCAAAATGCACAACTGAAAGTTCCACTCAGTCATATGAATGAGTCAAGTCTGTCCAAAGTCCTTCGGTATGTGGCTCCTTTCACAATATTTTGTCTCCTTAATGGAATGGTCCAGCATTTCCCGACATTCCAAAAACAATCTGATAATTTGAAACTTGGCAGTGTGTGTGTGTGTTTATAGGATCTTTGCGACCCTGTTCCACTTGATATTGGATGTTGTGTAACTGCATAGATGCACAGCAGAGGCCAAAATGTATAAAAAGAAGTTGTTACGTAAGATGGTGCTTTATTGATCCATTGATCCAGGAAAGTTGCACAATAGTGCAGACTGCGCATTGAACGTTTTCTCCAAGAGGGGTTTGAAGCGGATTCTGTTGCAAGCACATATGCTTGATCTGCCCGAATAATTGTCCAAGTTAGATGTTCTCAGTGAAAAAAACGAACCTTTCTCGAACCTTGCATTTCCTTTATGCGTGCCTACAGTTAAGAATACAGGAGCACGAAGAATACACGTGCACGAAAAAGGGTACCTTCTCTATGAGCAGCTTCTTACTCATGGTGATACACTTGTTGAGCCGCTCCTTGTACTTCTCCAACAGTTTCTGCTGTTCGTCGATCTGTCTTCGCAGATCGCAGTTTGCCTGGCACACAAAGATGATGGGACATTGTTGATTCCTGATTGTGTCTCAGCAAAAATGACCAACATTAAAGAATGACATCCTTGTATGAGTGAACACACCCTGAGCAGGTCATCAATCCTCCCTTCTTTCTTCTCCAAATCCAAACTCTTGTTGCTCTCCAGAGCAGCGAGTTTCAAGCCCGTCAACTCCGTCTATGAGAGGCAGAGAGTGAGATACTGGTTTAAGATGTGTTCTGTATCTAGTGAAATGTTCTATTTGATTGGAACAAGAGTACTGAATGCCTGTTCTCCCTGTGCATGTTATATTACCTGGACAAACTTGGTGGATGAGGCTTTCAGATTATGTTCCCCAAAACAGAGGCTGGTAGGGGAAGAGCTGTTCTGGCGGATCTACAAGCACATCGAGTATTACAGACACACTTGTTGTGCGCAGACATTTTGTGCTGTTTGCTGTTAATGAAACACATACAATGGATCCCGGTGCAGAGTGAGAGTTCTGTGGAGAGCGACGGGTTGAGGGGAGACCCCTCACTGGGCTGGAACCATTTCCACCCTGGAACTTTGCAGAGGGAGATAAAATTTCCTAATTTTAGTGGCTGCTTGAACTGATCAGTGAAAAATAGTTTTGGAGTGCGTGTAGCTTCAGCAGTGCTCACATCAAAATAGTCGCTGATCTTGGGACCACGTGTGGAAGTCTTCCCTGCATAGATGATAAGACAATAATATTAACATCAATAACAATAAAAACATCAGTTATGCACGTTAGCCATAGTTAAACAGATTTCTTGCTGGTGTCAATCATACCTTGGCTACTCTCTGAATAGGTTTCTGCTTTTCTCTTTCTCCCTCTTGAAGACTCAGAGTGCTTCTTTTCTGGGGTCTGTCAAAGAATACAAAATAAAAAGTATGAGGAAAAGAATTGCTGTTTTCTAACAAAGCTGTTTCCATCGGTGGGGGATTTGACAGGACAGATACAGCAAGAAAGGGAGTACATACCGAGTAGGCTGGGGAGCTCCCTCTCTTCAAATCAGAGTTCTGGAGAGAGAGGCGAGGGAGCAGTGAAAGGCAGAATGATCAGCGGGTTGTGCAAGGATGAAACAAGTAAATACTGACAGTATCCATCTGCACCCATCGAAATTTATTCAGTCAGCATAATGGACGACATTTCTCCTGATTAGTAATTAACTGATGACTCCTCGGTAATTAATGTCTAAATGTGGGGGATAATTCATAGTCACACAGGTATCATTTAGCTCAGATTCACGCACACAATTTGCACCATTCCAAGACAGGACCTGTGAATTGTAATTTGGGCACAACATTTACCTCTGACTCCTTGTCACTGGAGGAACCAAGACTGCCATAGCTGTGGTTTGAGGACTCATTGGCCAAACCCTAAGCCCAAACAAGAGACAGGAGAGGTAATCACCTGAGACGGCCCGACAAAACAGTGTTTAAGATCAGAGGCAAACAGAGCAGTGTGACATAGAAAATAAATAAAATAAAACAAAACAAAACAAAACAAAACAAAATAAAATAAAATAAAATAAATATCTATCAAATCAAATCACAAGTAAAAAAAACAAACAAAAGTGAAGCGGCACACGGCTCAATGCTAACACTCTGGAATGTTCTTGTATGGGCTTATCTTAAAGAGACAATATATCTTAGGGATATAAATGAATTCAAATCATTCAGAAAACAATTTCTATTGTTTTACTCATTAAATTGGTCATCAATCTGACATTGTGAAAATGATGATAAGAATAAAGAAATCAAGTGTTGCAGTGACCTTATCAGTACTGACCAAGAATAGAAGACAAAACTTGCAGACGGGCTCCTCACCCTCTAGAACTTATTACTGGATGTGCCAGCATGAGTGTTCAGACTGTGTGTGCATGTGAATGTGAGTGTGCGATTGTGAGACATATCTCAAACATTGAGCTTGAACTTTCTGTGTCACTGTTACCTTGGCACCTCCACTGGTGCTCCCGGTGCTGCCTACTGTGTTCCCACTTACAGCTCCTGTGAACCGAGCCTCCAGGAGCTCCTGTCTCCTGGGATCCAAACTCTGCAGTTCCTCCATGGGGCCTGGCAATAGGGAATCAGAAGTACATCATATACGTAAATCGACAAAGTCACTCTCAACAAACAAAGGCAAGAAAGTAACTGGGTAAAGGGGCATTAATGTCACTTTAGAATTAGCTAAGATCTATTTATCCAGGATAATCATAGCACTCTGATCTGTAAAAAAGAGACCTCTGAACCTAATTCAGCGGCAAAACATGGAGAGGCATTAGAGAGCCAGGCAATCAGTTTGGGGAGTGACATTGAGGTTTGCACTAAATTTGGAAAGTCACTCTAGAGAGAATTGGAAGCCAAAACAGAATGTTGGTGTAGAGAGTACACTCGTTTGTCAACGTAATTCAGCCCATCTGTGTGGTTAAGACTGCCGCTATGACCTCATTCTGAAAGGACTAAGCAAAAACATGGCGACATCATACACAGTCCTGGGGGCAAAAAAGTCTGGCATTTTGACAGGTATATTGTCAAATGTCACGACAGATAAATGACGCAGGTTTCAGAATTTCAGAAGTTTCCTCTATCCTGCATCCGCAAAAAAACCCCCACACGAGTAAAATATCAAAATAATCACAAAACAAAATCACTTATTGATTGAGCACAAACAATATGTACACAGTAGCTGAGAACACCTTAGGCTAGACCTCCATCCCTGGACACCCAGTCCAGGGACGCAAAAGGGACTCATCTGCTCCCTGATTTCTGTGTGTGTTTCGTCGTTGGACACTTCCTGGTTGTTATTTAAACATTGTCCCCGACACTGGGACAAGAATAAGAAGGCACAACTGGCAAAGATGCAAACGTTTGTTCGCTAAACTGAGGACTGCACATGACTACAGAGCCCATGAGGGGTTACCTGAGGACAGAGCAGAGTGTTTTGGGGTTAATTAATGTTTATAGCTTGCCAAAACTATACATTACAGCATCCCAGGAGTATTATTTCAAAGTGAAATGCTCCTTATGTCAGGCTGGGGGATGACTTTGAAAATGATACGTAACCGCCTGTTACAAAACTAATGTAAGATGTGTACACAGATGTATACTTTGCTAAATTCGGTAGTTACGATGTAATACTTATAAACCACAGAGTTTAGCCAACATCTGACAGTAACAATGTCTTACTTACTCTCACTACCTTGCTATGTCCGATCCGGAATTTTCTCAATATCGTGGAAAGACAACGATGCATTTAAGGGAATATGTTCAAACAGATGCGCCCTAACTGGCTGCAAAGTAAAAACCTTGGGCCTGTTTTTTTTCCCCCCTCTTACTTAAGCAGCACAAGGGTCACGCTGTGCAACGCAATAATACATGAATGTATAGCTACGTTGTTTAATATCCATCTGGATGCTGTCGATTCCAGTTACGTTTAACTGCAATCGCATCCACACATTCGAACAAGAAAAAAATCCGTAAGCCGACAGTCTGCCTACCAAAACAAGCTAGCTGCCTTTGTGCAAACATGATAGCCCGCTGCTACTTAGTCTGGCCATCAAATCAACTGACAGCTGACGTTTGGCTTCCAATTCACGGCATCACTGAACTTGACATCCATTTTCACTTCCACAATCGTTAGCTCGACACGTCAAAAACATCCCTCTCCGGGCCGATAATGTCTCACTTTAGACAAGAATTGGGGTCGGGGGTGCACTTGACGAGCTTAAGATACCTTCCTTGCTCTTTGCGGTCGCCGTTATATGTTGTTGAGAAATCGTTGGGGACGGGGAGAGCTGCGACCAAGATGGCGTCGCCTCCAAACTTCCACCACCACTTCCACTGTTACTTTGGACACTCATGAAGCCACTTTACCGCCGAGAGGAGCGAGCGTACGCGCTGCACTTCGCGGAAATCCACAACTTGCTTCCATCGTTTGACACCTGCTGTCGCCAAACGGGGCCGGCGGACGCGAGTTTAGTCCGTGTTGGCGTCGCTAGACGGCGGGCATTGTGCTCTCCGCGGGCGTCCGGCGGAGGAGCGGCTCCTTTGGAGTGTCGGTGAGACGGATCCGGCGTAACCTTTGCATGGTGACCGCACCGCGCGCCTGTCAGCAGCATCCACCCCGCCAGCCGAGCTTTGATTCGGCTCGGCCGAGCTCAGCTCTCGCGAGGCTGCGCGCACCTAGCGGGCGCGGTGGGGGGATGGCAGGACGACCGACTGCCACACGTTGACTGATCCGGGATCCTTTTCAGCCGCCCGAGCGGTCCGGGGCTCCCTGCGAACACTCCCGGGCTGCGTCGACCTGAGACCAGCCTCTTGTGCTGCTGGTGTGTCGAAAACAACAAACGCCCTGAAAAAAATGGCCGAAAGTTCGAAGCGCAGATGTGAAATCTTCCCAGTTCGGTGACAGACTGCTGCGGTCGCAGAATGCATGTTTACTCCTTGGTATCCTTGCATTTGCACCTAAATCCATCATTAACCATCACAAATAACAAAGCCAACGTTCAAATGTCAGAAATGCAGTTAATAACACAAAACATTGCACATTTTACGCGCACGCGCACGCGCACACACAATAAAAAAAAACTTAATAGTCACATGATATTGACATGTGTTTACAATGTATTTTATATTGGATTGCTCAACCAATGCATGCCTTTGTCCTGCTAAAACACTCAGGTGTGGCTATGGTGATGTACTATTTTTACTTTACCTCCGTGTTGAGGTATAATTTGCTGAGGTGAGTGTGTGTGCTGGTGCATTTGTGTGTGTGTGCTCGTGCAGGTGGGAGAGAGATAGTGATGTTGTCTTGGCTCTAAGGTCTTTTGTTCTAAATTTGGTGCAGTGCATCAAAAATCCTTTACCGTCTTGTAGGGCACACACACACGCACACGCACGCACACACACACACACATACACCCAGACTCTCCATCCAGCTGTCTGGCCTACATTGTGCCCCAGTCACAAAATATTCTCATTCATTTGGATTAAAATCAACTTAATTTCTACTGTGACAACTGCTTCAGTAACTCAGCAACTGTGTCCTCCAAGTATGCGAGGAATTCCTACCAAGTCCCTGCTTTCAACAGACATGTCCCTCCGCCCGACACTCCACCCACTGAAAGATAACTAACCTGTTATAATTCATCCACTGTCAAAAACATTTCAACCAAGTCAAGTGTTTTCAAAGAAAACACGATTCAAACTGCACAAGTGTCTTTTGTTTGTCAAGCTGCCGCCTCCCTTGCAGAGAGGTTGCATCAGGATCAGACTGAGGCACAAACAATCATACTGCACCTCATATGCACCTGCCCATGGTAACCTGATTTTTTTTGGTCAGACCGTCTCCATGGTAACAGAGCAATAGTCTTGACAGGCAAAGAGGTGGGGTTGTATAAGCAGTCTACTACATTACACCACACACACATGCGCACACACTGGTGCATATGTAATATGATTGCAGGTATGAAACTGGAGTTGTAATGAGGGCAGGGGTGATGAGTGACTGTTATTTAAGCAGCCGTCAGGGCATTCCAGGGGCATCAAATGGCCCATAGAAAGCTGTGATGGCCGGATGCCATTCTCAAATGTGTCATGAGTCTTTGTAGAAAGTGCAGAAAAGTTTGGGCTTTTAAACCTATGCAATTAAAAGAGTAACTACACTTGGGAAAATAAGGAGAATTAACTGTATATCACGTCAAACAACCAGAATTCTATGAACAAATACTAATAAAGCGGCAAAGAACACCTTTTATACCCGGTGTACAAACAAGTTCAACTGACAAAATACTCTAAAGTGCGTGATGACAAATCTTTTCTATTACTTTTCTATCACAATATCACCAACGAAGAGGTAAAGGAAAATACAGCTGGTCAGGATTGCTTTAAAGTTCATCAGCAAGAAGTAAGTAATGCAGTGTTGCTATACTCTGTATGTCTCTTAAGTGTTTTTTGTTGTCTGTTTAACATTTTCAAGTGGGAGGCGGTGCTAATAAAGGCTGTTTACGTACCATTAAACGAAATTGGAGGCATAAGAAGTTGAGTTATTGAGGTCTGCTATCTTTTGAGTTGTTGTTGGGTGGTGCAAATGTTCTGGAATGGTCAAAGGTCACCATGAGGCACATGAGGACATCATTACTCAGCGTCAGGCCCGTTAATGACACCATAATATACACAAGTAAAAAAGACGTCTGAACAGTCTTATGAAAACATTCAGTCATAACTGTTTACCATCAACATCATTGCAACGTGTTATCATTGATATAAGAATTTGTTTTTCTTTCCAAGCCATCCACAATCAATAAATATTCATTCCCCTTACCACAGACAAAATTTATTTAAAAAAGAAAGGAGCATTTCATCAATCACAGGTCTTGATGTGCTATGAGATAATATGGAGCAGAGCCACTAATCAATGATCTGAAATAGTAATAGCGCCATCTGTACAAAACAGTTTTCACAATGGAATAAGGCCCGTGAAAAAGAATGCAGGGTTGTTTTGGAGTTTTTTTCAAAATACAGTACACTTTACAATGCGATGTCTCATGAAAAAATAAGATTTCTTGGCAGAAAGGCCCGTCTCTGCTTCTCATACATGCTTATATAAGATTTTAGAAGATCATCCATTGTCTCACCCTGAAAAAAAAAACAGAACAGGTGCTAGTTTAATTTTAGAACAGAATGTTAGCCACCTAAGACAAAGAACAAGACAAGACAATCACGACGAAAATAGGTTCAGACCTGTGAGGTTTCACATGTAAAGGTGTTTCCTTTCACCAGGCTGCTTATAGTCATCTGGAAGGAGTTGCTACTGCTTTGCCAGTGGGTAATGCGACTGAACGGGTGCATGACCAGTAACTCCTGAGTGACATGGAGAGAAAGCGGGAGGGGAAAATAGAGAGGAGGTAGAAGAACGAACAGAATCGAACAAAATACAAAGAATTGAAACAACAGTAACGTCAGCTTTACCTCAAATTCTATGGAAAACAATGTACAAACCTTTGTCAGTGGTTCCATTAAACTGACCCCCTGCTTGCTGATTGCAATCCAAATGACGCCCGGGTAACTAGATTCATATGTTTGCTGAAAATGAAAATAAGAAACTCCTGATTGGGAACCATTGTCATGGTTGACAGCTTTTTGCTCCACGACTCACTTTAACTTCAAAGAAATGGCAGCCAAATGTGGGCCAACTTGAGATGGCACGAAGGAAGGCGACTTTGGCCTCGTCCAACGTTGTCCCACTCTGTTTTTTGTATGACGAGATGATTTGCTACAAGATGAACAAACAATACGTGTTACTAAGAGCTCCGTGGCAATGTGCTAATTTGTACAAAGGGTCTAATTCCTTCTTTGAAACATGCTGTGTATTTTCCATTCTTCATTCAGATTCTCCTTTCCTCTATCACCTTCTTCCATTCCTCAGGAGACATTGCTTTCATCTGGTCAGCTGGAACAAGCTCCTTGAGCATTTTAGGGATCATGATAAACTGCGACCTATCCGAATCCACCTTGACTCGGAAGAGCAGCCCACCCAGATTGATCATGTCCTCTTTGGTGCAGCTGTGGTATCCACGCAGGTACTTTGGCAGCTCCTGAGTGGAGACAGAGAGAGACGGAGTCCCAGATTATTACAGGCATGTATCACATGTGTTGTGTAATTATGAGGTTCATGCCTGTGGGAAATGGAAGGTAAGATCTGCCACCGGGTCCTTCCCTGGGCTGACATTGAACCAGAGCTTCCTCTTGAAGATCACCAAGTAAGGCACAGTGTGTGGCATACCTGGGAAAATAAGAGACTTATTAATGCGTTACCCATTTAAGAACACATAATGCCACACTTGTGAATTTACCTTCTTTTGCACGCTTTCCCTTTCTAGGCATGTCAGAATTTTCCTTCAAACAGTCAAAAAAGTATTTCTGGTCATCCAAACTCTGGACCTTTGGAGGTAAAAAAAAAATAAAAAAAATAAAAAGAAAACAGGTTGACCACGAGAGGATAAACACCAGGTTGCCAAGTAACCCAGTACAGTACTCATGCAAAACAAGGGGTAAGTTTAACACTTGGAATTGCGGTTCGTCAGCACTTTGGCAAAATAACACAAACCCTGTCTTTGTTTGATGTTTTAAGGTAGAGGCCGTATCCATCAGCTGAGCTCAGACTGAGATGATTGGCTATGATGCAGCAAAGATCGCTCATTCTTGTTGTGGAAGTGACCTCAAATATCTGCAATGCCAAGAAAAGTCAATATGGAAGCATCAGTAGGACATGGACGCTATGACAAATGAATTAGATTTACAGTGAATTAAGTATCAGGGTTTTGACACAAATAGCACCAGCACAGTAAATAGTCCAACATGCAACTTGGTCATCGAGAGAGAGAGAGAGAGATTTTCCCGTTTGATAGTAAGTTAAAATGCAACAGACAGTTTTCAGTCTAAAGTTTTTGTTTGAAAACAAAACAATGATGAACAATGGTCAAAGCAAATGGCCGCACCCTTGCAGTCTGGGTCTGCCCATGGTTTGTTCCCAATAAAGGGGAATTTTTCCCTGTGCTTGCTAACGGGGGCAATGTTGGGTTTCTGTATGTAAATGCTATAGAGTTTGAATGTTTAAATGTGAAGGATCTCTGCCTGCTCCATCTTGGAAAGCGCTTTGAGATAACTTCTGTTGTGATTTGGTACTAAACAAATAAAATTGAAATGAGCTGACTTTATATACGGCAGCAGTACCAATGGACAATGATATTGTTGCTATTGTTATCTGTGGTGAGGGTAGGACACAGGTGGAAAAGAACCTGGCGAGGTGTGGGCTTGCACTGGAGAGCAGAGGAATGAGAGTCAGCAGGAGCGAGACAGAGGACATGGGTGTGAATGAGGGTGAGGCAGGTAGAGTAGTGAAGATGCAGGGGAGTGGAGACAGTAAGGAGTGTCAGGAGTGCTTTATCATGGGGGAATAGCAGCTAGACTGATAGGGAAGATTTACTAGATGGTAGTGAGACCTGCCACGATTTTTAGTTTTCTAAGCAGTGGCTCTGTCTTAGAAACAGGAGGCTGAGCTGAAGATGGCAGTGATGAAGATGCTGAGGTTTTCATTGAGTGTAACCAGGTTAGAAAGGATTAGAAATGAGACCATAAGAAAGACAACTGAGGTGGAGCAATTTGGGGAGACGGTCAGAGATTGAGATGGTTTCATGATGGACATAATGGACAGAGGATGTTGGAGACGGGGCTGCTAGGTAGGAGAGGAAGGGGACCACAGGGAAGGTTCATGGATGTAGTTAAGGAGGACATGAGGGCAGTGGGTGTTTCAGTTGATGATTGGAGGAACAGAAGTGAGTGGGGAGGGATGATCTGATACGGTGACCCCCTACAGCGATCAGGAGAAAGAAGAAGAACACTGACTTCATATTACATTATGATGTAGAATATGTATTAAGTTCTTTCTAAGTGCCTGTGCACTCAGCCACTGCAGTCTCTCTCTGCCGCCTGTGGATGATGTATGAGCCGGAGCATTACAGGCTCATTTTGTTCAGCTCTACACATGCTTTGTGGCCGAATGCCGACAAAGATGCCTCGGCTTGGATCTGCTATCCATCATCTGTCGAACACGTCTCAGGTCAGGGACACAAAAGATACAAAGTCAGGGTTGAATATATCAGGCCAGCAGGCTGAAAGTGCGATCAATACAAACGTTCTGTGCCTTACATCATTTGTGGCATTGGGGAAGTGGACTTTATGGAAGATCTGCATGCTGTTCTGTTGGATGGCATCCACCTCCACCAAGTGAGGTGGACGCTTTCTGGGCTCCATGCTGAAACATAGAAGATAGAAAACTTAATTAAGGCAGATATGGTGTGCAAATGCATTCGGAATAAAAAAAATGTGCAATCAAGAAAGTCATTTTGTGGGAGGAATGGCCGCGTTTGTGAAAATGGGATCAGCACCAACACAGTATATGTGAGGAATGTTTCTGCTGATAATGAATATGAGCATATAAAGACTGATCTCAAGCGGTGGGAAAACTTGACGGAGAACGCCTGATGATAGTCATGGTTGAAATAATACGGCTGCAGACACCGCATCCCATATGGAAGTATTCTATGCTGGATGGTGATCATAGTCCCGGGGGAATATTTGATGTTTGCTGTGTTGCAGTCTGCAGAGGTGACAGTCTCCAACACACGGACAGCAGATTGTCTGCTGAGGCTGTCATCACCGAGTGAAATCCCCCCCGATGACACCTGCGGGGTGAAGGTCTTTCATTTCTCTTGCATTGTGGCTTCTCACCGACTCTGTCCTTGCTGCTTATCTTTCATCTTTACACTGGGGCAGGAGGATCCGCAGAGAAATACAAAATAAAGGCCGGTGAAGGGTCGAGGGGAAATGAGACAGAATGCAGCACAGGACGCACAGTGTCCTCTGCTGCCAAATACTGTGGAACACGAGCTCTGTTTGATTTGATTAATGGTGTTTGCTGTAACAGTGAAATTCATGATTACAACATGGTTAAACTAAATACAGTATTTGAATGGATATTAGGAAAGTTCCCCAGGGCTTACTCACTTTTGATTGCCACAGCTGATGGAGATCAGAATCAAATTAAGATAATTTTCACACATGTAGAAACAACAAGCAGCTATAAAGATGATCATATATTATCATATGCCAGGCATCCTGACATATACAGTATATAAATGTCAAGCATCTTGACACATATACAGCACATATACAGTATATACTGTATACACAGTGTGTGTACAATGTGTGTATGTGTGCATGTATATATGCATATATGCATCATATGCGTATGTACTGTATATACACACAAACACATACAGTATACATGTACACACATACACATATTTAATTCAGTTTGATTTATACGGCGCTTTATATACAGTAATTTGAGGAAATTGACAATTGGCCTTGAACATTCTGCATGATTCCTTTGTGAATCTTGGTGAATGAATAAATAATGATGAATAAAATACATGGATAATACCATACAGTATATAATCTCCCACTTTTTGCTGTCAACCCCAACAACCTATTCCTGTTCTTTGCATTCATCTGTTCTCTTTGTGTATGTCCAATATGTGCATGTGTAACCCTACATGGTGTCCTGACCCAAATACCGGTGCTATATTTCTCAATTTCTCACAATCATCATCAAGCCTTTTTGCATTTTGCTCCAACTGCATTTAAGTTTTCTGATGGTGCTCATGATTTGTTCATCATCAAACAGGAAGAGACACGGACAATTGCTGCAATGAGATTGTGTCTCATGTGGCTCAGCCTAACCTGAGCATCCCCTGCAGTCTCTGTAAGCAGCCAGCAGCGAGCGGCTCCCTGCGTCGCGATTCCAGGAAGCGTTGAGTGTGTCTCAGCAAATTGGGACTGGGAGAGAACAATCCCGTGCAGAGCCACAACAGCTGCCAGCCACACTCCATGCTCAACCTGAGGAAGAGGGGGGAACAATTGAAGGAGAGGATTTCATTTCGACAAGACACTCAGACCAGACTCCATTAGGAGGACGACTGACCAACAATGATGCCTTCTCACCCAATTTTGACCAATTTGATTGAGCTTTTTATATCAGGAAAAATCCCTCTTTTTGATTCATTTGCTGATTAAGGATGTAAATATAGGTGTTCATGCATCTTGCAAACATTCACAGATATTCAAGGATCTAAGCAAAGGCAGAACTACATAAAAAATAAGGAGTCTACCAAGATGCTCAAGGTCACACAAAACAAAACAGGAGTGAACCAAGACAAACAAAGGCACACACATAACATACAAACACTTAAATACGATATATACAGTACTTAAATACGAAACCTGCTGTTGTTTCCGGTCATTTGTCTCATTATCTGGCAGTAAATCTCGTCCTGCAGAGCCTCATGCTGAGTAGCTGGACCAAAGATCTGATCGGTCAGTTCCACAGGACTGCGCACGTGTTTGATGGGGTAATCGCCCATGTACTTCAAGATGGGTAGCACTGAGGTTAAGGACTCACTCTCACACACAAAAGTGCAAACATATGACGCAGACTGGAGTTGAAGTTGACACCTGCGAGTGCAAAAGGGTGCTGAGGAGTGACTGAATCTACGTCACTGAATTATTTAGGTGTCTAAGCAAACCACCTTAAATGCTTTTTAACTTGTCCATAAGTTGTGTTGTAGTTCTGTTGTGTCACTCCAACATTGAGATTAGCAATGGTGGCCAGAGATGTTTGGTTGATGAGAGCACAAGACGCAACGAGAGATAAAGTCAGCGGTAAAGAAAAAAGATCTTAGTTTCACATCTGAGTTTGGCATGAAAAACAACCGACAGACAAGGATATCTGTGAAGGCATTGCAGGCCTGGTAGCTGAGGTCTGGGTTCCCCACCAGGCTCCTCAGCAATGGCTGCTTCTGCAGCTCTCTGCTACAGGCCCACAGCCTCTCCCGACCGCCTCCTCTGTAGGCACCCTGACGACCCATATCTTTACTTGGCAGCCTGTGAGGGGAGAAAAATAGACGATTGAAAAAATGTCCATCTCAAGAATGTCCAAATCTCCAGTATGTCGGCACACATGGTATTTATGAGAATATGTATTACCATAAATTCCAAACTATAAACTGACTTTTCTCCCGCTGTGAACCCAGCGGTTTATACACCAATGAGGCTTTACCAGCTAAAGGCCACCGGGGGTAGTATAACGGGAAGCCCGAAAGTCAGACAGACATGTGGGCAGTTCGAGACGGTTCATGCACCAAAGACGACACTTCCCGTAGTTTAAATATGGATTTTGTGCCATTTTGTGCATCATGCACACACCCTTGTCATGGGCAACAAACCAAGAGATGCACATCTCTGGAATTTACAGCAGATATGCTAAATGGCGGAAACACGTCTTGGCCAAGGGGCCACTACGTGTTTCACTGTTTGATGACTGGGCCGTTAGTTGTTGAGGTAGTCTGGGCATTGCAGGGCAGAAATGCAGGCCGAATTTGACAGTTTCCTGGGGTTTCCTCTCAGATCAGAGTATATGGCCTGATGGGCCACATGAGGCCGGATGGCCGCTAATTGTCCAACAACGAATAACACATTTGGCGTTTGCATTAGCACTGATGATGATTCAAATGAGGTTACCTGAAATACTCTTGTGAAAACTCTTTCAAAGAGACAATTGCCACTGACTCATCTCTAGCCGGAGCACTTTGGCTCACTGAGGTTTTCTTCTGGTATGGGCTGAGCAGATCCTGACGAGTATAAGACATGTAAATCAGTTCTCCATCTTCCAGGCCCATTTGTTCAGAAACAACAATAGTCTCTGAGTGGCTTTAAAGGCAACCGCACCAGCACTGTATCACTGGGTCTGCTGAGAGTTGGGAGAAACTCCAACGTATCCCTGTACACTGCTCCACTCATCGAGGTCCGCTCGTTGACTGCATTGATCTGGTTTTGGTTGCGTGTATACTCCTCATCTTTCACCACCATCAAGAGATCGCCCCGCTTACAAACCAGAAACATAGGGTCTTCTGTGTGAGGGAAAATGGGGAGACAGAGAGAGAGAGAGACGTGTCATTTCACATTTACCAATGTGCGGTTGTAAACAGTGGCTAAAACAGATGTATTGAGTTTTCAAACTCAATCTGGCCCAATATCTGCTGAACATGGGAGATCATATAGAACTCCCACAGGTTCTCATATTTTGCCAGGAAGAGAGGTGGAAAAAGTCAGCTGATGGTTTGACTCCCTGTCCAGAGGTGATAGATCTTGATCCATTATGTTTGCGGGTGAACAGTTGTGTCCTGTCTGTGCTCTTACCCGTTTTGCTGGTGTCGTGCTGGGCCAGCGCGTACACCGAGCGCTCCCTCAGCCCTCGAATGTTTTGGTCAATAAGTGCAGCCAAGTCTACAGCGTCCACACACTGCAGGATGTATTCCCCTCTGACAGTGGCCAGACGAACCGACGGGCTGCTGGGTCTGCTGTCACTGCACAGGTCACCGAGGTTATTTGTATTTTTTTCCGCATAAATTCAACAAACGTACAGATGATTCTTAAAATGGACAAATCAGACACTGCAGGATAGACCATTTTAATAGTTAAGCAAAGTGAAATAACCACAGCTTTGAGATAGAGAGAAAGGGCAAGGCTAAATCTGATATTGATATATGATTATATAGAGGTGAAATCTACAGAAAAGTCAGTCTGAGCACCTCGGAATGTCTTAAATCAAACAAACACGGGTCACCAACTCCACCTGGGCGCCTGCAAGGACGACTGAGGATGCTTACGAGGCATGTTCTAAAATGTGGAGCATGTTCTAAAACTGAGGGGAACAGTTGCCATTGACATGTGAGCAGTCTTTTCACAGAGTATAACTACCACTGCCATCATTATTATTGTTATCATCATTATCATTGCCATAAAAGGATCTATGCAGTTTTGAAACAGATCCTGTTAGCCCTTCGTACCACACAGTGCCCATGAAGTAGCCCTCAATCTCAAAAAGGTTGGTGACCCCGATGTTGTGCTGCCAGAGGTAGATTAGATGATGAGATCAGCTAAGCTCAGCTCAGAGCGAGTGTATCAGTGTGTCCCTGTCAGCTCAGAGGCATGTCACGATGACTTAATGAAGTGGGGATGGGGACCAAAGCAATGTAAAGTGTCGTCATGCTCAAGCGGAAAAGAAAATTGCTAAACCTGTTCCAAACTGACTTCAGCGAGAGACATGACAAACGAGCTGACGCAATGTGAATTCACCTCAATGTGTGAGCCTCTTTCACCTCCAGGAACGAGAACTCGGTCAAAGTCTTGTCTCTCCCATCCATGAAGACGATTCCGCTCCAGTTAACAGCCACAATGAATCTGCTCATGGGCAAGGAAGGTCCTGGAAACAGAAATAATGCCACGTGACTGCCAAGAGGTTTTCTCAGATTTCTCAGACTCAGGATCAAGAAATGTAAGATTGCCCCTAAACTTAAACAGGGGAGGCAGACCATTCAGTAATAAAAGAAGACGATGCAATTCTGTTTTCACATGGATAGTGGTAACGGAAAACCATATGTGGACACTTTCAAATGTCTCAATTTTGACGTAACTACACATATACACACATACATACACTACTGATCAAAAGCTTTAGAACACCCCAATTTTCCAGTTTACTATTGAAATTCAAGCAGTTGAAGACCAAAGAACAGCTTGACATGGTACAAAGGTAAGTGGGGAACTGCCAGGGGTTCAAAAAAAAAAAAAAAAAAAGTGAGCCACAACCACAAGTGTGTTCAGCCGTTGTATCTGCTGAAGGTGGCAACTTTGATGAGTCAAAAGGTTAGAATACATTTTATTGTTTTGGTGTCAAATAGAGTATCGAGACGTTAATTGTTGATTTGTTCCAAGATCTAATTTCAGAGTACACTGTGACCGGCTACATGATCTTTTTAAAAATTCTGGAAAAGTTGGGATGCTCTAAAACTTTTGACCAGCAGTGTATATAAATAATAGATAATATAGTGATAATTTTTTGGGGGGAGGCTTCCATCCTCATTATTTGAAGGGCAGTTGGAAGCCTGGCCTCTGACCTCTCTGGTTGTTTACTTGTTCCACCTCACCTGACATCATTGTGACCTCATAAAACCTGGAGAAGTGGAGAGGCCACGTCTCTCGCGCACAGTCCACCAGCTCTCCCTTCACACTGTCTGCACTCTCTCTCCCATCAGTGTGAGGACCCTGGGCATTCACAACGCAACAAGCATGTGGAGGACATTTCATGTACAGGCATGTTGGATGCTAACTCACACCACTTGCATAGATTTCACATTGTCTACGTATGTACAGATGTATGAATAAATCTGTGAAAAGAAAATTATGGACTGAGCTGAGATGCTCGAGGCTTTCACCACCAGCAGTACCTGTAATAGTGCAGAGCTGACGAGCTGGACCCATTTAGCCAGAGATTTGTTCTCGATTAGCGAAGTGCTGATGCACTCCTTGACCACTTTTTGGACATTTTCGGTGTTGCGCACCGAGCCAAACTGGATATAGTAGTGCTTTGCTGCCAGCTGGACGTACTCGTCCTCCTGAGACACACAGAGGGAAGACCTCACACTGTAAGACGCACCTTCCAAAAAGCACTATCATGCCCTATGATGGCGCAATGGAAAATTAAATGACAAATAAACTGACCTACTTCTAAAGACTTATTTCATTGTGTGTTCACGCCAACTCTGATGTTCTCCATCTCCTCCCATTGAGCCACTACTTGGATCTCAGCTGCCAAACTATCACATTTCCTATGCTAACCTTTGCTCTGTCGGTGCAGTATACAGATATAGCAAGGAAGAATGGAAGAAAGAAAGTCTTTTTGT
This sequence comes from Carapus acus, assembly GCA_900312935.1. NCBI lineage: Eukaryota > Metazoa > Chordata > Actinopteri > Ophidiiformes > Carapidae > Carapus > Carapus acus. The sequence goes on from OMPJ01010008.1 coordinate 23,573, forward strand.
CAGTATTCTGTAATTTGTACGGGAAATCCTTTGACAACTATCTATCTACAATTATTTTGCTCTCAGTCTGGATAACAGTGAAGGCCATTTCTTTCATTACCATACGTGGTATTGTGTCTAACTCCTTTCAAGGACAGACAAGAGATAAATAGACAGATAAGACCAGCAGGTGAAAACGATACACACATCACACACTCTAAACTGTCAGATCTAATTCAAATAAACATTCTGAGGATGACAGATCTGAAGGTTCCATGAAAAGAGAACAAAGAACCACAAATTCAAAAAACACAGGAGCACATTAAGAGGAGCAGACAATGTTGTTGTTCCAAAACAAAATTATCACAACACAGGGATAGAATCAAATTGACATCGGTTGGTTTGAGGGCAGTTCCTCACCTTCTCGCAAGTATATTCCCCACATTTGATTCCTCTGATGACTTGTTTGTAGATCAGATCTGTGCTGACAGGATCTTCGGAGCATTCGTGCCAAGGTGTGAAAAGCTCCTTTTGGACGAGGAGCTGCCAGGGAGAGTCCCGCTCTTGCTTACCCTGCCGCCTCATCTCGTGCTCACATTGAGACACCGCATCCATCACGTGCTTCCCACAGCTGCCCAGGGACCAGATCTGGAGACACAAGACCAGCAACGTCTGACAGTGGAATAGCACCCATGCGTGTGGAAGCTACTGGAAAACCACCATCAACGTCTGCCTGGTCATCTTCATTTTGTTGGTGATATTACAAAACAACGTGTGGGGGAAAAAAGGAAAAATAACAAACAGCACTTCAAGGTTCACCTTCTCATTCAGGCGAATGTATAGAGAGAATCCGTATGTATCTTTGAGTTGAACTCTTTCAGCCACGGTGCGACAGATTTCAGCAGAGGTGCAGGCTGAGTCGACAAGCAGCTCGAGAGTCTGTCCGTCTGCGAGGCTCACTGAGACGGTTACGGGCTCCTTGGACTTGGCTGCCTGTCAGTGAGCCGGAGACAAAAAAACGTTGGAAAGTCTCACGTAACCTCAGTCACTTTGCTGAGGTGAACACATGGAAGACCACAAACCAAACCAAGTCAACAGGCCACGTCACACCACAACACATCCCAACCACTGCATGTCACTTAGTGCACACCTGGAGCTCAATCCAGCAGGGTAGTTCTTTCCTCTCTCCATTGGCCTTCATCCGACAGAGACGCTCCGAACAGTACGCTCCATAACCATCTGGCCCTCTGTTGAGGAAACTCTCCAGATACTAAGAGCGGAATAGAACTACGTTAGAGGTACACATGGAACCTTTTAAAAGCAGAAAAATACACTACAAGCTTATGCACGGCTACACAACAAAATCATATTATTTGGTAACGATGACGATGGCAAATAGCCAGTGTCAACTGCAATAGCACAGCATCTCGATAACATCAAGCCAAACGTCTGTGACCTGAAAAATGTCACGAGTGTGATGAGTCTTGTGGGAAAATGTTAAGCAAGCTAGAGAAAAGCAATGTCACGAATATGGTGAGAAATCTAAATTGTATTCATATTCTTAATTATTGGTGTATTGATAATTCAGACTTGGTCACATCGGTAACTGTTCCATTCGACATGCCACTGGATAATTTCTGACACACTGACCTTCATGATATGATCTGTGGGAGGGAAGATCCCCAGACATATGGAGAGGAGGATCCAGCCTCGCTGACAGCTTGACTGGTTCTTATTTTTCACAAGCTGTTTACAGATCTGACAGTAAACTTCATCCCTGTTCGTCAATATAACAACACAAGATCAGTGGCAAGTCTTGCTTTGCAACAATCTTCTCACGTTTCAGGTGTTAATCACCTAAATAATCCTACCAGTCTGCAAGTGTGAGGAGCAAAAGTAAAAGATAAATAATGTTGCATATTAGCTTCTCACTATGACAAATAAAGCCTAAGTCTAAGAATAAGACTTCACCAAGCAAACAGCAGTATCTGTTATTAAAGATGAATACCTTATGTCTGGTCTTGACAGAGCATAGCCAACGATAATGTGCAATTTTTCCATGGAGGAAAGTGGACGATCTAGTGTGGGACCCTCTCCAATCAAAATGTTGTCCTCCTCCACAATTTGCTCAGGCTGAAGCAAACAAACACAACCTGACGTATAACAATTTCACTAGTACACAAAATATATTTCATTGTGTCCTGGACAAGCTAGTTCATATCAGGGCTCACCTCCTCTGGGATAGTAGAGGCTTTTCTGTTTCCAGCTCCAAATTTTTTCTTATTCTTCCTCAGTATTTTCTACAAAGAAGTCACACCGTGATCAGCTGTCCCTCTGTGTCCGATTACACAGGAAGTCAAACATGTGAAACACTGTAACGTCCCCGCTTTACCTGGTCCAGTCCCACTAGGTTGCTCAGTCTCCTTCCCTGCCTTTGAGCCAAATATTGATTGATGGGGCTGGATGCTTGGGTGATAGACTCGTGCCCTGATGACCTTGGCTCGGGAATATCCTCCATGAAACGCAAGATAATCCACCACACGGTCAGGCAAGCCTGGGAGACACATGGCAGAGAAAGAAACGCGATGACACAAGGGACATTTTTGAAATAGGTCAGTCTGTCCATCGTGTCTTCTCACCAGCGCGTCCCCTTCGTCCTCGTGCGGGAGAAGCGGCTGCTTGAGTCTGTGATTAATGTGGGTGTGGGTCGCATCGCCCTGGAAGTGCAGCTGACTGAACTTGCTGAATGAGAACTCGGCGTCGGCGTCATCTTCCTCGTCGTCCTCCTCCTCCTCCTGGGGTGTGAGTGAGGTTGCTGGGGCTGGGAGAGGGGCCAGAGCCTCTGGCTCTGAGTGTGTGTCCTCCTCTGTCTGAGGGGTCGTCCGTCCCTTTTTGGTGTCAGGATAAATGTATAGTTAGAAGTCATGATGAGGCTAAGCTATCTTTGCAGGAAACTCAACAGTTCTGGGATCTTGACTGACCTCCGAGTCGTCTTGTGGTTTAGGGGTTGCTGCAAGTTGGTCCATCACTCCTGAGGTATCAGAGGATGGAGGACTGGCTTCATTTTCCTCTATATCGTCCTCGTCAACTTGCTGTAATTTGACTAGAGCCGCCATCAGCTGCTGCTCTAGAGCAACGTCCTCTTGGACCTTCTCCTCCTCGGCCTCAGGCTCCGGGGCGGTGATGTTGCTCTGTGGGGAGGCCGAGCTGAGTATAGAGATGACCACAGAGACGAGGCCTTGATGGTCCATGCTTACCTTCATATCGGCCCTGAGTGTGTTGGCTAATCTTCTGGCCAGGAATCCTCTAGTGTGAGCCTGCAGCAACACCACTGCATCCCTCTTTAACACCACTGCATCCCTCTTCTGCCTCAACAGCGCTCTCGCTCGAAAGCCCCGAAACTGCAGAATATCAATAACCAACAATATTAGAAACCTAAAACGTTGTCTGAGTGACACACTTCCATTTTTGTTGTCAAAAACTTCTTTTGGATGTAATACCAGCATGGTATTTTCTATCAACTATAAAGCATTTTGTGTAAACATAAAAATTGTGATTAATTTCAGAATCTCTGTAGTTGATCACAATCAATCAAGTTTTTAATTGCATGTTTAGCATTCTATTATTTTCACATTTATAATCCATACTGTGGAACAGGTCTCACCAAAATGTATGGATTGGGAATCAAATGACCACTGACCAACTATCCCTTTATGGTCTATTATATATCTGTATTGATTCATTTAAAGCAAACGCAATAAAGACCAAATTGATGTCTACTTCAAAAATACTAAATCCATCCAAATCAAGTGCATGAAAGATACAGTAGGTGGTTTAAAGTGCAAACGAAGTCCGGGCTGAGGGGACAAAAAAAGCATTAAATTTAATCAAAAAAATAACGCCTTGCACAAATCGATCTGCAAATATTTCTCTTAAACATAATTACCGAGTAAGAAATCACCATAACTTTATATCTCTGACAGAGCTGCAGGAAGTTGTGACCATTTTTGAGGAGGAACCCTACCATTGCGCCCGTTTCGCAGGCTAAAGTGGTTTACAGAATTATTTTTCGATGCTCTGTTACCTTTTTCAGATGTAAGTGACCATATTGTTCACAAACGCATAGCTTGAAAGTACAAAATTAACAATCGGGTGGTTTCTAATATGTCATTGGTGTTGAAAATAATACAATCAGTCATGTTCAATCCATGGTTAATGAATTGCTCTAAGAATCACATTTACTTTCACTTTGAGTTATTTGGTCTTTGTGAAATTGCTGGGGATTAGAGCTAAAAGAGAGTAAGTGTTTAGAAAAACATATAATCGAAATTGAAGGGTAGAGTTGGAGGATAGAGGGTGTCTGCCCCTTGCCTGGCTCTGGATGGTGATTGCTGCAGCTCGCTCGCTGTGGTATCGCAGCTGCAGCTGGCGGGTGCGGATCCTTGCTGCCAGCCGCTCAAAGCCAAGCTGGACCTGTTTAAAGCAAGTGAAAATAGACAAGTACAGATGAAATTTTGGATGTTGAATTCCAAATAGTTCATTTAGCCGAGAGTAAAGCTGCAGCTGTGCACCTGGACACTAAGTGAGAAATTGATGATGAATTACTTTTACTATTTGTACATATCTCGTGTTTGACGGACCTCAGATCTGGAGGTGTTGAATGTTCTCTCCATGAGATCCACAATTTTCAATTGAGTTAATTTATCTGCTTAGAATTAGTGATGAGCTAATTCAGTGATAATTGTGTATGATTTACAGCATTAATCAACATTTTGTCAACACAACTTCTGAAGTTGTAGTTGTTTCCAACCATCTGCTCTCCTGCAGAGCACAGAGACACTTTTTAGGTAAGGATTAACTTTTGTTCTGCACATAAGGTAATTAAATTGTTGGCACATTAAAATCAACATCATAAGTCTGCTCAGTACGGCAGGGACATGCCAGCTCATGTTCAAATGTGAGGGAATTTGTAGTTATGACTGCAGCAGACCTTCCTCTGCTCTCCTTTCTCCATACGAGCTCTCCAGTGCTTCTGCAGCACTGCAGCTGCTCTCCGCTTACTCAGAAAGCCTTTTCTGTGAAGACAAAAAAAAAAAAAAAGGACAACGCGTAAGTTCTCACCTTCTGTGAGCCCCGGGTGATGTGTATCCGTCTCATCTTTCATGTTGTGCGAATCTGCGAACTCCATCTCACTCGTGTCTGAGTATTCCTCACCTGTCCTTGTAAGCCATCATGACTCTCTGGATCACACGAGCAGCTTTGCCGAGCTCCTCTTCCCTCACGCGCTCCAGCACGGCGTCGTGGACATCCTGGAAAGTGGTGCAGAGTTATGCAACCTGGTTCCTCCTCTATATATGTGCAGAATATTATCAAACAAATTAAAGTCAGTCTGTTTATTTCTTCTGCATCAATACCCGCTCAACCATAAATCATTTAAACTGACTGAGGCAGGCGGAAGGGAGGGAAGTGCAACAAAGCAAATTTTGCGCTGGAGTTTGAAAACATTCCAAGTCCTGTGCTGACTCATACCAGCGTGGCGCCTAATGCTGTGCCTGAAAAGTGAGGTATTCGCACCTTCAGGAAAATTTTGGTCCTCCCTGTTTCCCATTTGTCACGTGCCTTAATCACAGCCTTGCAGATGGCTTCACAACAGGCTACAGGCCTCGTTTCCTGAGGAGACACAACAGTCACTCCACAAATGCGGAACAAGGGGCGACGGCGCATCGTTCTCCACAACAAAAAAAGGAGAAATAAGAGGTGGGTCCTTGTTTGATTCAATGATTGATTTCTACTAACAAATATTAACTTACAGATGCTGTTAAGAAAAAAAATGCACAGGACGACTTACATGAGGGTCACAAGCGGCGGTCCCCAGCAGCACATGGTAACGTTTCAGGAATTCCTCAAAGGTATGGCGGATTGGATATCCCAGCTTCCGGATACGAATAGTGTCCATCATGCCGGAATATCTCAGCTGACGCATGCACAGGTCTCTGTCAAAGACCTGGAGGAATTCAAACAAAATAAACAGTGTATTGTACAGTGTAAACAATGTATTACAGCATAGGTGGTGGACACAACAAGACCCTAAAATGAGGTACTTCAGGAAGAATGTTTGCAGAACAAGATGACAATACAGGAGTAGGGCGCTCTTATTCTTAAGGAGGGAATAGACAATTTCCTGGGTCAATGAATGGTTTCCATGCTTGGAAACCAGAGGGTGGTTGGTTTGATTCCAGACATCTCCCGGGGTTTATCCAGGTGTCTTCACACAGGACACAAAATCCCATATGCGATGTTGTTTGTTAAAATTAACATGGCAAAAAATCCAAAGTTTTAGCTTGGCTAATTTAAGTAAACAACAATATTTGCTTTGACTCTCAGCAGTGGATGCTCTGGGCTCAGATTTTACAACTTGTAAATATATCTTACATGTTTTGGTCGATCCAAAGGAAAAACAACCTCTTGCTGAGATGTAAGTACTGACTTTGCTTTTGTGACCACTTGCGATTTAACATATTCATCAGCCTTCCCCTTCAACTGAGACGACTTTGTTGCAGCTCGTGTCGGTCACCTCAGACTCTTTGCCGTTGTTGGGTTTGAAGCAGCGGATGAAGAAAGGCTGGCAGGCGGACAGCGCCTTCATGAGGGAATCCAGGGAATGACGAAACTGACCGCTCAGTGTGGGCACCTGCCTTCTCGCCTCATTCTGAGCCTGGACGAGAGGGGAGGGTCACCACATACAGTCCACACAGCAGGAGTGGACTAATCGGAGCAAAAAAAAAAATCTGCACACAGGCAGTGATTCTATTTCCTAATCCTGACTTCATTATTCAAACAAACCCCTTCCACACCTTCATAGCCGTCTTTGGAGCCAGTATGACCCTGCTGTTCCTCGTCACCTTCAACCCATTGGTCGATAAATCCAACTCAAATATCCGATGAAGCAGCTTGTTGGTGGACTTGTCAATCAGTTTGACAACATCTAAGCTGAGAGCATCTCTGTTCTTCTCCAGGAAGCCTTGGTGAGAGAGGAGAAGACATGTATGAAGAGTGCACATTGTAGAATTGGCGTACGAAAGAAGTGCATTATTGTTTCGTACCTCTGGATTCATAATGAACCAGACCAGCGAAGTGGCAAATCCCAAAGTCTGTGTTGTGTTCACTCTTGGAGGGGACATAGATTTTGTCCCCACTGTGCTGTTGGTTCATCTTGTTTAGCAAAGTCACGTCTGTACCCTGTCAGCCACCAAAACAACAAGTTTTTTTCAATGCATCTGTAGATAGTGCATAGAAATTTGGATTTCAGACTTTTATTTCACTCCAACCAATGAACCTGGATGTAGCCCGACTGGTCAGCACCTTGGGAAAATGGCTCTCCTCGTCAATAAGGGCCAGCAGATTGCATGGTTTCCTTGCCAGAAGGTCTAAAATGTTGCGATTGTCTTTAAAGGTGATGTTGTTCCAAACTATATCCTCCTTCAGATATTCCACCTGCTCTTGCTTGAAGATGTGACCCAGAAAAAACTGCTGCAGCCTCTCGTTAGCAAAATTAATGCACAACTGCTCGAAACTGCAAAACGAAAGAGTGAGAGGTCATTTCATACAAAGCTGGTAGACAAACAAAGCCACATTATGAGGTTCAGATATGGGCCCACCTGTTTGTCCTGAAATTCTCAAAGCCAAAGATATCCAGCAGACCAATGGAGAGAAAGGAGGACTTTGTGGTTGTGTTCCCCTTGTGCTGAATCACGCTGTTGATTTTGCTTACGATCCATATGAACATCTTATTGTAGATTGCCTGAGGGATTCAAGATTCAAAGCCTCATATCAGGTTATCTTAATCCTGGTTAAAGTCAATGAACTAATGTGCCTCACAGGTCACTGTGCACACACACTGCTGCTGCGCCTCAGATGACCAACCTTGATGAAGGCATCTCTGCAATCCGCTGCCTGCTCAGAGCTGAGAGGTTTGCTCACTTTCTCTCGCCGGGTCAGGAAGGAGCGGTGGGTCAAACTGGTTGCCAGGTCCGAGCTGTGCACCTGGAGAGGGCAGGAGGGAAAAAAGGTGTTGAGCCTGATGTTTGTTGACCTGTTGGGCGTGTGGAGATGAACCGATCACAACATTCCACATTGGGTCTGTATCAATAATGACCGATAAAAGCCGTGCGTGGCTACAGGAACACATACCTGCAGCAGACTGGCTGCAAAGCTGAAGTGCTCCGACTTGCTGACGTCACTGCTTTCCATATTATTTAACGTGGCAGCTGGTAGAGAACGAAGAATCCAATAATATCACTGTACTATCAAAGTACTCAGATAAGATGCTGTACTAAGAAGCTGTGGGTGCAAATTTATCCGTCTGAGCAACTGAGGTATTGGTTATGTAGATTAAGTAATCAAAACAACCCCCTGCTAAACCTACTGCAGTACCTGCTACCCGACTTCAATTTATTAAAGTTGGCTCACTCATTGCAACTAATGTGTTAACACTGACAATGCTAATGTGAATACTAACATTTCTAATATAATACTAATACTAATATAATATTTCTTATTGTACATGTTACGTAGCTAAGACGCAAGGTAGGTGCTCTATTTATGTTGTATTGATCCAGGAAAATCAATGTTTTTATCTAAATTTCAATGTAAGTGTACATCTTTCATGTTGTGGACCTTAAGCTGATCATGTGTATGTTGTAACCTTTTAGCAAACATATAACCTCTAGATTTACATGTAGCATTAAATGTAGTGCTAAAATGTGGTGTCCAATTACCAGCATGTCTACTTGACTTAAACTCTAACCTGTGAAGGAGACATTCCCCATGTGTAATATTGCCGCCAGCAGCTGAAGGATTTCCTCCCACTGGCTTTTGGAGAAGTTCAATATCTCCAGAGCAGAAGAGATGCGTGCGTAGGCCTCAGCATCGTGACAGCCATCACACCCGATACACTCACCCTGAGGCACGAGGGAAGAGCGGCTTTATGCTGAGGTTCACGAGTGTTACAAGAATATACGGCCATCAATACCTCTGCTCACCAACAGAGGAGTAGTGAATGATGGCGGCTGTGTCAATACTCATTAAGTTTGTCTGCAGACACACTAAGTGTATTTTTGCTGATTCTCTGTGCCACAGTCTGCAGATGCAGCTGTCATACCTTCTTCAAAATGTTGTAGTCGCTGGCGTATCCCAGGTTCAGAAGCTGCTTCTCCTGTGCCGAGACTCCTGCCAGCATGCAGTAAAACACATGATAGTTACGTTCCTCCAGGGCCTGACGGTGAGGGAGAGGGATTCAAAGTGTTACTGCTCAGTGAAGCGACTGCTGTCAGTCTTTGCCAAAAAGGTTTTGGCATGTATCGAATTACTGGTTTGTCAACTCTGGTGTTGGCATCACTATCGACTGTAACAGTCCAGCAGTATCCCAACAAGAGGAACTAAGTTACTGCTCCTGGTTGTGGATTTTGATCAGCTTTAGCGAGAAGAAGCCACCATCTCACCTGGTGGCAGACGCGAGACTTCTCCAGCAGGTACTGCTCCACGTGGGCGCCTTCAATAACTCCATCCTCGTTGAAGAAGATCTCCAAATATTTACCAAAGCGGCTGGAGTTGTCGTTGTGGATTGTCTTGGCATTTCCAAAAGCTGTGAAGTAGAATAAATCACAAGAGGAGATATCTTATTGCAATCGATGTCCACTTCTTAGATGTTTTCTGAATTGGAACCAAAGTTTGATGCATGAATCTGTTCAGAGTTCCATCTCATGGTGGATTGTGGTGTCACGGTACCCTCTAAGATGGGGTTGGACTCCAGGATCTGCTGCTCTACCAGCTGCTGGGAGCGCTGACCGCTGATGGCTGCCAGATACTTCAGGATGAGCTTGGTGCTTTCTGTTTTCCCAGCGCCCGACTCCCCACTGAAAAAGAGAGAGAGGGCGAAGAAGGGTAAGGAAACAACGAGCCAGGCGCACAGACACGAAGGAGCGACTGATTTTCATGCAGCCCCGACCTGATGATGCAGCACTGGTCCTTGCGGTAACGCGACATGTTGAAGTAGCAGGTGTCGGCAATGGCGAAAATATGCGGTGGGAGTTCTCCCAGCTTGCGACGGTGATACATCTGCACCTGGAGGACGGCGGGGAAAATAGGCGCGAAGCGAGGATGACGAAGAGGATGATGAATAGTGTGTCACAGATTTAATGATTTTGTCCCACCTGCTCAGCGGAATAGATTGGAAACTCCTTATATGGGTTGACTGCCACCAGCACGGAGCCTATGTAGGTCTAGAAGACAAACGTAAATGATTTAGAGTTTATAATTGTTCCTGAATCACTTCATTCACCACGGCAACAACTCAGGCCTTATTTGTTACCAAGGCAACGATTTGATGACGGCAACAATGATTGCGGACGGTGATGATTTCAGATTAAGCAAAGTGATTGGACACTCAAACTAGCACAGATTGATCGGGAGGGTACTGTTTCCGAGGTGTCCTACATAGATGAGGCCCTGCTTGTGCCGGAGCTGCAGGTTTCGGAGGAGGCCGGCCTCCGTCAGGTCGCCCAGTTGGATCATGTCGTTCACCCCCTCCACGGACGTGGGGTGCATCACCCTGAGCGAGGCTTCCTCCTCCTGGGAGAGACTCCATTCCTGTGACAAAGAGAGGTCCAACGTTTTGCGGGGTTTGTCTTCATTTATGACATTTATGTCCTCCTTGTGCTATTCTGGCGGGGGGTGAACGTCGGCGTGTGTGGACACCTGACAGGTTTGTTGCCACCTTGAACCCCGACACACACTATACTACACATATGACTACAGTATATACAGTACCTTAAACACTCACTCACACTCAGTCAGACACGTGTACACACACCGGTGGCACTGATGCCCACCCAACAAACACACCCACACACACTGTATATGCTCCTCCACACCCCCATCCCTCCTCCCTCTCACACTTTAAGACATTGCTGTTAGTTGTTTTTGCAGATTTGCACATTCCACAAAAGCACTGCCAATGTCATTTCACTGCAAATCCTGTATGAGTATGTGACTAATGTAGTGCTTGTATATATTTCAATAATACAATATCAAAATACTGATATATAGGATTATATGATTATAGAATTATTTAAATACCTTTTCACTTCCATGTTTTTGTTAAGAGGTGTCACACACACCTCTGACGCTGTGTGAGTAAAATAAATGAACCTCGTAAAGAGGTAGATGGATTTGGTGAAATATGTGAAAGAATATATAAATGTTGTAAAAGGTTGGACTGAGAAAAACTCGTCACTTTACGTGTACACAGTAGGATCTACGTATTTAGCAAGGGTCACATTTGGACATATTTCCTTATTTTGGATAATGAAAGGATGACGAGAGGATACAAGAACATGTATGTCCACACACTGACAAATACTTGAAAAATGAAAAACTGCTTACGTTCCCATCATCGTCCAGCAGTAAACGCTGACCAGAGGATGTCTCTTTGACCTTTGCTCCAATGGGCACACCGACGTCTGTGTCCACCCACACCCACTCACCCTAAAGAAACCGAGTGAGCGACGTCAGCAGTAAAAATATCACTCCCGATTAAATCTTCAGCCACAAATGATCACTTGGCGCCATTTTTATTGTTTCACTGTTACGCAGTCTGGGATTATTGCATCCAGAAATGACCCAGCCCCTTTGCTTCCCGGCAACTGGTAATTTCACAAATGTCTGCCTTACCTTTCTCAGCATCACCACCTGGCAGCTTTTCTACCTCCTTCAAGAACAGAAATCACCACAATCAGTGAGGTCGAACTTTTTGAAACGCCAAAATAGAAATCTAACAGTTGCTGTTAACTTTCACAAACTACTTGAATAGCAAAAAATTTCATGCTGTGTCATCAGACCTTTGGGCTCATGAATGAGTTCAGCATACCAATCTCATCAAATCAAATTTCACTTGAATATAGTTGGAGTCATTTTGGGTATTTTGAATTTTAGAGCTCAACATACCACTAAATAAACGGTTACCTAGTGGCTTCTCGTCAAAGAAATTCTGGCCGAGGTGTCCAGATTTAACTACCTGTATTCACATTTCTGAGTAAATAAAAAAAATGAAATAGTACTGCTCACCTCACAATCCTCTGAGTCTGGTGGTCCTCCGTAGAACTGTGTGAGGTAAAGCGTCTGTTTGCCTTGACACTTTCTCCAATATCCCTTTATGAGGTAGGAAGCCACCCTCCACCTCAGAGATTAATTTTTACTGCAGTTTGACTTTGAACTTACTGGAAAAGGGGTGAGGAAACAATACTGTCCAATCACACAAGGAGAAAACCTGTCGTGTCATTAAAGGGATATTACGGTAATCCCTCAAATGCGTGTGGGAAATATGTGCTTAAGGGAGCAGCCGAAGAAGAGAGATGATGGTGGTGGATCTGGTATCGATCGCCATGTTTTAAAATGCATCTCTCGTTGCCATTTCCCCCAAAGCACAAAAACAGATGTTGAGAAAAAACCTGCTGAAATTTTCCTGTGGATTCCCCCAACTCAAAAAAATTAAACTCTTTGGTGAATCTCTAAATGGCTGTTTTTCTGTTCAATGTCTGATACATGGTCTACAAAAATCGATTAAGGCCAATTCGCCATCTTTAAATTGAAAAATGATGCCAGAGTGCACTCAGCAGTTGTTTAAAAAAAGATGAAGAGTAGTCATGGTGGCAGGAAAAGAGAATTTCAGATATTTGATGTCAAACTGCCAATAGTCATAACTCCGCACAGAGCTTTCTCCGCTTTTTGTGGATTCCTAACTGTCCAACCACGGAACTTCAGCATGTGCTACAGCAGTATTGAAGATCTCCAGAGGCATTGTAAACATGTAAGTAAAAGTTTAAAAAAATAAACTCCAGCAACCTCCCACTACTGATATTTCTCCATCTCGTTTCCACTTAGTTAGCCTGATAAGATAAGATTTACACAGACGGGTGTTTACATGAGGCTCACAGAGTCTAGATGGTTTCTCAGAGGACAGATATGCAACCATCGGGTCCAGGTTATTGAGTCAGGTCTTCAATTAAAAGATTTATCAAAGATTACATGAACGATCTCGCAAAATCAGGTCTTGCAGACATTTCACACCACTTCTATCAATTCATAGAAGTGGAGTTACATTTTCTGTGCTTTTTTTCCCCCCCCCGATTGTACTGCTCAGTGGACGTGACCTTGATATAGTTTCACTGTGATCAGATGGTGTGTGTGGTCATGATGTGTCCTTTGGACACAGGCTGTGTGAGTGATAAAGTGAAACTGCTGGACATGGTGTGGATTGTCGCCGCAATAAAACTATAAACGTAGACTAAACTAATAGCCATTGGGTCAAAGCACCAGATGTATCTTTAAGGCCACTTGCTTATCTTCTGTTTATCATTTAAGTCATTTAATTAACTTAATGAATTCCACACTGACGCCAACAGCCCAGTATTGGACTCGGGGACTTTCAGTCATGCATCTGGATCGTCCCTAAAAATATTGAGCGTTGGATGGTAATTGTTGGTCATTCACTGGGATCAAATAGTAAACAAGTTACATAGTTTACCAGCCTACATTCCTGTTTCAAGACAAGAATGTAGTGGGTGTGTCAACCAGCACGGTGATGCGTTTTTTCCCAAAGAGTAAAAATATCACGCGAGGGCGTCGACAGAAAAGACATCTTGTTCTATTTTCACACAGAGGGAGGGAACTGACAGGGTAAATTTTCCCATAGCTACAAGAAAATTACACGTAAAAATTGGTGTCAAACGGATGACTCATGTCATTCAAACAGGTTCAGTTTCATTTCACCAGTGAGAGAAGCTGCAGTGTGTCTGACATGTGATGTGAACTGCACACTTGGCAACCTCTGAATCGCAACGCCGCAACACTGGCTGGAAATCAGCGAGGACTGTTTGTCATGGGAGTGGTGCACTCGTCTATCTCAACCTGATCTTTGGCTACGGTCTTGATGACGCCCTAGAAAGTCCGGCTGTGGATTATCTTACATGTGCGTTCCAAATGATTCTCTGGCAATAACACGCATGCAGTGGCACAGTTTTAGACAGACGTATTTACACCAACGCTTAGGCGGAATCATCATTGGTAAAACGCTTCATCCTAAAATGGTGTTTGTGTGTGTGAGACCTGTGAGAACAAGTTATCGTGCTTGGCACACAACATCTAAGTGATTCACAATTAGAGGCGCTCCTTAGCAATAGAGATAATTCGCCAGCTTGGGCCTGTGCTACAGTTTTGGAGAGGGAGGGAGTGGTATGTCAACGCAGTCACCCTTTGGCGGTGTTACACGGACGAGACAAACGCCAAAATATATGTTGGAAACAGCAACACACCAATCCTGTCTGGAGTTCATGCATCGATTTATTTGTCAGAGACAAACTGTTACTATTGCTGTTAAGATTGCAATTGCACTTTCAATACTGACAAAATGAATCAAGTGTACACATCAAAATATTAAAATCTTTTAAAAGCAGCAAGATTTCTGTAATCCAAGATTTTGATAATCTTAAGATATCTAAAACATGTGCTTTACATTGTTTTACATTTTGAAATTGCAGTTACAGCTCAAATACAGTCAGTACACGCAACAAAGTGACACATTAGCTAGTAGTCGTCAAACCCATCAAATTCCAGTCAAAAAAAAAGAAGACAGACATGATCATCTGAAAAAAATAAATGTATGAACTGCCTATTAAACCAAAGAAAATGTGCGGACATAGCGGCTGAGTTGAGTTATACCACACGGCAAGGGAAGCCTTAAGGAGGAGGTTAGTTAGTGAGTAATAAGCAAAGGTGACAACCACTGCAATTTTTGAGGCAATGGTTACACTTAAGACTAACGGTTCTAACATTTAAAACAAATGTATTGCAGTTTTTCCAACCAGGTTTGTGGTTTGGATAAAACAAAAAAATAAAAACACTCTGAAGATAGACTTCAATAAGCCTGAACGGATACTTACAGCAGCATTAAAAATTATATTCAAGTCATTCCCCCATTCATTACTTGAAAAATGACAAGCTAATGAATCAGTTTCCTTTGGCTAATCTTGTATGTTTCTGTCCTGGAGGCCAAGAGGACTGAGAACTCTAAAGCAATGTAAACACAGAATGTGGCAAAGTCGCACCACAGCGTGCTATGATCGACACATAGAAACTGGATGTATTTCTACAAAATCTTGATGTGGCCAATTATCCCGGGTCAATATTTTTGTGACACAAAAACTAATTTTGACTGAATTAGAAAAATTGCTTTCCGTCTGTGTTGCAATTTTCAACTTCCTTCACTTTTTAGCTCAATATCTGTGGCATAACTGATCACCATCATCAGGACCTGCTTTACAGGTTAAATTCCTTATGCAATGTGGAAAGTGAATGACGAACTTTCTATGATTTGATATGTTTCGGAAAATAAAACCAATCCAACATTAAGGCAATCACATCCATTGCGACATTATCTGAGTCCCAAAATAAAATCCTTTGTCATCTTGGAGCTGTTCACATTACATTCATTCCAAAATTTAGATTAAATAAAACTTCTGGATTAAAACCCGCGAGCAAAAACAATTCAAAACAGAGACTCCTTTAAAGCATCTCTGCATCTCACCACAAAGCAGGGATCACCAAGGTTACTCATCTTTTAGCAAATTCAAATCGGCTAGATTGCCGCAGTGATGTACTGCAGCTTTTGGAGGTGTCCCATAGGATATTATGCGACATATTGAGGACATCGTACATGACAGAAATCTTTAAAAAAGCATAGCTACATAAAGCCTAAAAGCAAACCGTCAACTGAAATTCACTCCTCTGAGCTGTGACTCCGCACTCATCATAGGGATCTACTGCTTGATACAGTCACATCTAAGGTTTACTATGACAATGTGCAAAAACCACAGCGCAAAAACAGCAGATATGCTGCACAGTCCATTTACAACGCTTTCTTATCAGGCCTCTTGAGTATTGCACTGTACTTGGAGGGAGCATTGTCTGCTTTGAGCTGCACGTCCACTAAAGTGAAGACTGATATTATCTGTGGTAAAACAGAAGAAAAAAGAAAGAAATGTGCAAACATTCTGTAGACATTTCCAAAGACATTTTTCACATGTATTGTTGTCATACTGACACCGCGCAAGAGCAGTCTAGGAATGTGTACAAGTATCTACTATCCCTGTACCAATAGAATTCAACGTTACAGTAGTTTAAGTGCCGCCTCCTCTTCCGCGCAGAGGAGGAATCTGTGCTTCATCTACCTGTGTGGTTGGCATGGTTGTTCAGAAGCAACACCAAGGATGAGGACGGCGATGGATTTAGTAATTTGGAGTATGATGGAGGGTTTGGTAAACGTGTTGGCTTTGGTTATCCAAATAATTGTTATGTTGACATAGCAGTCATGTATTCAGTTTGTTTTCTGTGCCTCGTGTAGCTGGATAATCAGTGTGTTATGCAAGCGTACTGTACACCTGCTCAGCCTGTTTCTCTTCACTTGCCTTTCAAGATGAAATGTCTGTTCTTGGATTTTGTAAAATAAATCTAAGAAACTGCAACTTTTCTTCATTACTGCACATTTTTGGGTTGCCGAGTTATACTATGGAGTGGCTAATGGTCCAGAAAATCCGGCACTCAAATCTTAATCTACATATTCAACTACCAGTTTGTATGACCTCTGAATTGCGTCCAGCTGGTATTACATCCCGTCTCAGTTGTGTTTCTCACCTGCTCCAGTTTGGCACCCCGTTGCTCCTCTGCTGACCAAACCAGGCTCAGCTCCATTTTCTTTCCAATCTTTGAATGGTGGAACGACTCCACGCCCGGCACAGTCTGGAGGCGGAAACAGATTGTAACTTAACCAAAGCTGGCAGGTGGACCATTCCATTTTAATATCGTTTAAAATGGGGGGCAGCAAATGACTTATCTATAGCGTTCTGAGAATTACTCAGACAG
This sequence comes from Carapus acus, assembly GCA_900312935.1. Classification (NCBI taxonomy): domain Eukaryota; kingdom Metazoa; phylum Chordata; class Actinopteri; order Ophidiiformes; family Carapidae; genus Carapus; species Carapus acus. The sequence continues at coordinate 40,526 of OMPJ01010008.1, forward strand.
CGAAGTGGGAAAGGTATCAGTTAGCCTCACTGGAATAGACATTGCGGTACTACCAGCAGCTTGATGATCCTACTACAAAATGCTTATGTGTGTGGTTCAAAACCCAAACATATAAAGGCAGGCCTCTGGGTTTTTGGAAATGTCACTGTACACAACATGATTCGGATTTTGCACAGATGCCACTTTTGACCTGTTGAGTCAATCATGTGTGCTCAACACCATGCCATACTTTGAACAAAACCTTCACCCCATCAGCGCAAATTTGGATTCAAAATGAGCAATTGTTGTGGATGAGGTGAAAACGAGCTGTGCTAAGCCTCCTGCCACCATGGAACACATGGAATCCTAACATGGGACTTTGCCAGATGTGGAGTGGCATCCAACAATGTTCAAATCGTTGTGTTGTGAGTGTTAATAACAGAGCTCACAAATTATACAAGAAATTAAATGGGATTTGTGGCACAAACAGTAAGTGAATGTTACCATGGTATACCTCTGCTAACACTTGTGTAATCTCATCAAGTGCTTGCATTTCTATCACTTCTTTTTCTAGGACACAAACACTAATGCGCAAGCAATACCTTTTTCCACAAAAGAAATAGCCTGGATGGCGACCGATGTAGTGGGCAAATAAGAGCAAAACGTTTCACACAGCATGTTGCCGATAATGTGACGCGTTGTTGCCGACCTTGCAGTAGATGCGTTTTTGCACTCCGTAGCGAAGAACAAGCACATCGAAGGACTGATCAAGCACCCTCATCACCATGGCTTCAGAGTCCAGAGGTCCACAATCCTAGAGGACCACATAAAAAAAATAAATAAAAAAACTCAAGACCTGGCTACACACATTATGCAGCGATGCCAAAAAAAAACATTGATACATTTGAATTGGTCATTATCCGTGAATACATTTGAATTCAACGTGATCCTTAAGATAGCAAAACAGTAATAGTAGGTGATGAGATCCTCAGAAGAATCTCGGAGGACACAGAAACAAGGGTTGAATGTGATGAGTTTGAAAGGTGTTTTGTGTCTTTGTAAGCACTTCAACCAAAACATAATATTAAATTCACGATATGTATATAAGTAAGACTTGATTCTGGTCCAATTCACAGTTTAAAAAGGTTCTCAGCTGAAAAGAAATCTAACTGCCCAATGTGTATTGCTTGTGGACAAACCTTGACAAATACTCCAAAGAAGAGATCTGAGCTGAGTTCATGGGCTCTTTTAGCTGCCGTCTTCTTATCATTGCAGTGTGACGCTTGCCTCTGAACTTCCATGGAGGTCAGCCCAATGTGACGGCCACAACCTGCATACAAAACATTTTCCTCTTTTTAGCACAACACGGAAAACGGTTACGATTGAACATGGTTCAGCATATGGTATCCACATTGTAGGTCATTAAAAAGGCATATCAAAATCACTTTGCAATAGTTTGGCTGGCTCGAAAAGTGCGCTTGCTTACATTATGTTGACTTGTAAGCTCACTGACATTAAGCGTCAGTCCTCATGAGAGAGGGAGAAAATGGAGGCGATCATCGACGCCAATATCTTCTTGTAGTTGTCAGTCACACAGCAGTTACATTTCCTAGCTCAGGAAGTCTTTGTCAAGATTCGTTCATGCCTATAAAGCTCCTACTGTGTGTGTGCACCCACCGAGTGATGAAGCCAGGAGCCGATGAACAATGACGTCTGCATATCGTCTGATGGGCGACGTAAAGTGTGTGTACAGTGGGACGTTGAGAGCGTAGTGCTTGAACGTCGTCTCATCCCTCAGTTCGCCAGTGCAGAAGTAAACTGCCATCTGTGGAGGCAAATACACTTCACATCACGTACCGAGAATGATTTCCAGTACATATAAATCTACATAATGGAGCAATATGCAGCCTAGGAAAATACGATACCTTCACAATTGTTTGCAAATCACCATTAATGGTGACGGCCTGGATGACTAGATCAGTGGATTAATAAAGTATCTACCTAATGTGCATATGCAAATGCTACCTGATCATTTAAAATAATTCTAACATTAAGAACAACATGAACCAAGAATCAAAAGATATGATTACGATAGGAAGGGCTACTAAAAAGAAACCGTGTTGATCCAAGCTCTAACCTGCATGGGTCTGGAGCACATATTGGTGAGTACTTCCTTCCTGGCAATGGAATACTCGTCATCACCAAGAGTGGCATGAAGACTCCTCTGTGAAATGAAAGCCAGGGCAAAAATGAAACTTGTGCCACAGTCAGACCCATTTTCTTTTGTGAAGATGCTGTGGGCAGAATGCAGAAGTTTTACTTGGTACAGACATGCAAAGCTCCTGCACAGGACAGGTCGATGTCGAGGCCCAGTTGGTCGAACATCTCCTGCAGATCATCCACCATTTTGGCCAAAGGTGGTGGGTGTCGTCTGAGGAGGGCCTGGTCAGGGAAGGCCTTGTAGATGTGGTGAGCTGTGGCAATGTTAGCCAGCAGCATGAATTCTTCAACCAACCTTCACCGTAAACAGAGTGCAACATTAAAGAAAGTCTTTACATCAAATCTGTTGAAGAGGTACTGTGAATACTGCATACTTGTGACTTACTTGTTACTGTCTTTGTACTGGTAAACAAAGCAACCTTGAGGCATCATGGTCTCTTTGTCCAGTGTGAAGGAGAGTTTCAGCTGAAACACCAAAAGCATTTATTATAGCAGATATATTTGAAAACAAATGCAATGCCATGTTATCTATCCATTGATTCTTTGACAGAAGATTCACTTGATCATTCCAGATGACAGTTCAAAATGACAGTTGTAAGCCATTTAAGAGCCAAGGTTTTGAAATACTGAAAAATGCTTTCATCGCAACAATTGTGGTCCTGGCAAGATCGAGCTGCTGACAGGAAAATGATTGAATGATATTCAGACAGCATAGGTGACTGACCTGGTCCAGTCTGAGAGCTCCACCTGTGAAGCGCTGTGCTCGGAGATGCTTGGCAATCAGGTGTAGGTTGAGCACAGCCTGATGAATCTCGTCGATGGGATGCTCGGGGTCTACGGGCGGCAGCTCATCAGCAGAGAACCTCTTGTCAGGAGCCTCTATCATACTCTGTGCGTGATCGTAACTCAACTTCACGCAGGACCGGATCACCGAGCGTCCAAACCACTCACTCAGAATCTATGATGGGTAGAGAAGAATGGCATCAGTGAAACAAACAGAACACAGAACAACGACACACAACTCGCGGTACCATTGCTGTAACACCTTAATGATCTGGACACCAGCTTCTTTTATCCAAATGCTCTACTTTCCATTGGATGGGGTAAATTTACTCTCCAACTTAATATCTGCGATATACTGAACATTATTCACTTCACACAGACAGGCCATAATTGTCTGTTAGAGCAGCTGACAACCTTTTCTTTTTTTTCTTAACTCAGGCCTCAGGGTACCAAGCTTGATGATGACATAGACCTAGTGACAACGGGCATGCAGGCAAACATACCTTCCCCTCAGGTGTGATTTTCCAAATGACTGAAAAAGTGAGTCGGTCCGTGAGAGGGTTCAGACTGCACAGCTCTTCACACAGCAGCCTGGGTAACATGGGGACTACCTGCAGAGCAACAAATGACAAAGATACATTCAGAACTTAGGGTAGAATACTTGAACCACGATAGCAGCTGTTCGATTGTTATGATGCGCCCACCTTCTGTACCAGATACACACTCGTGGCTCTTGATCTGGCAATTTCATCCAAAGCGTTGCCCTCCTCTACAAAGTAGGTAACGTCTGCAATGTGAACTCCTACCTCAAAATTACCTAGAAAATAAGAGACGAAAGTTGTTGGTCAGTGCAAACGGTATGATTCATCAATAAAAATGTTGCTCATCTCAGAACAGCCGTGTACCGTCAGGGAGCCGTTTACAAGACAGTGCATCATCCAGGTCTCTGGCAGTGGCAGGGTCAATTGTGAAGATGCATTCCCTCCTATGCACGTAGAAAAAATAAATCCACATCGTTAATACTGAGGAAGATACTTTAAAAATTGATTTGTTAGGATTAATTACAGATGCAGACACTGGCTTGAATTATGCACCTCAAATCTCTCCTCTTGCGCAACTCCTCAGGTGGGATGGTCCACGGCAGGTTTTTAGGTAGGCAGTCCAATACTTCATCTGAGAACTCAGAAAAGTCGATGCCGTACTCGACAAGGATGCCTTCAGTCTCCGGCTCAATCTCCCCAGCTTGACCAAGAGTTTTAGCAAGTCGCCTGGAAGAAGTAGGGCAAAAGGAGTCCAATGTAAGTATCTTTGCAAATATATTCGCCACATCTTTATGCATGCCAAACAGTTTTCTGAATTCTAAAAACAGATTCTGAATCACTCTGACCGAATCCAGGACTGCATGTCTACAAGGCAACACTAACCCCTCTGCAAAGGTGCTCTCAGCTCCCCAGTTGGTGATGCGACAGATATACAAGGTGTTGGCGCAGTCGCCTGGTCGGGAGGTAAAATCAGCAGGACAGTCTGTCAGAGGAACATTAATCCGAGGCACTCGATGGTCCACGGGGGAAAACAAGGCAAAGGGCTTCTCTGGCAGAAATTTTAAGAAGCCAGTGGCAGCTCTCGAGTGTTTTCGTTCGACAATATATACCACCTAGTGAATAAAGGGAGGGAGATAAAAGAACAGCACACGTGAGTGGCACAGCTGTTTTATTACAAGCTTATTATTACTGACAACTTAGCGAGACACTAACTTTTGCTGTACACTGAATGATTTCTCCATTGGACCTGGTGGTTGAGGGGTCATCCAATGAGTCAGTCTTCTCAATGTTGTCTGAAAGAGGAAAATGGACTTTTATAATAGGACAAAATAAGCAGATAATGACAAAATCAAAGCTGATAACTCATTATCTAATTAATACATGTGAAATCCTTACTTTTACTGGTAGTCTCATCCTTGTCACTGTACACATCATCCGCAGTGACCTCAGGAACTCTGCACTGCTCCTGCTGCGCTGTTTTGATGGTCTTTTCTGTCTGGGTTGCCAACTCATTTGGAGTGTCAAAATCCATATCAGACTTCATAACCTACAAAAAATTAAATTTACTTCACTGCTGACTGTAGCCACTTGCACCAACATCTTATATTGATGTTCATATACCATAAGATTTTATTGATCCTTGGACAATGCCAGGGCTTTGAGGGCATCTCAGGACGAATGTGGAATAGAACCTGTCACAACTGGTAGTAAACTACTTTGAATAAACTACTCTTAAAAATTAGCTGGTAGCTTTCATTAGCTTTGTTGCTTTGCTTCACGACATACATATGTTACATAGAAAAAAAGGAACGCTACTTTAATTATTAGCACATAAAAAAGTAACATGGAATTTGCTTGTCATTGTGAATTTCTGAAGTAGCATGACTCACCTTCCACTGGTCCTGAGAGAGTACCTGAACCACCACTATGTCTCCATTTAGTGCTCTGTTGCGAGCTATGATGCCATCCAGGAAGATATCACGTGTGCCATCCTAAGCAATTCATCATTAGTGGACACCGATACAAAAAAGTTTGTATACAACTACACTGACAATTTAGCGAGGTATAAAAATGCGATTGATAACTGTGCTGACTGTCAGAACAGTCAGCACAGCAAAATGGCAAAGCTGCTGACTTACAGGAGATGGGATGAAAGCCTCATGGTAGTTCTTAGGGTTGATTCTTAATGGTCCCTATGCAGAGACAACATAATTCATTGGTGAGACAATATTTCTACATTTTATTCATTCCATACAGGATTTGTCCGCTGCTCTTTCGGCATTGACGTGAATATGCAAGGCTAGGACGTGATAAATGTCTTAATATCGTTGATATACCAAGCTTACTTCCAAATTCTATTGGATCGCATGAAAAATACAGGGTACCCAACATACATCAGAATGTCCTGGGCTACTACGCTATGCAACACTACATTTCATTGGAGATACCTGAATCTTGGGGAAATGGTATGAAAAATGTCTAAAATATCACCTGAATAAGGTCTCCTCTTTTAAGGCCATGGGAAACTTCCTCAGAGCTCATGTAAGGCTCAAACACTTGCTTCTTACTGCCTCTACCTCCTCTGTTTTTACTTTTCTCATTGGGCAAATTAGAGGCCAAGCCTGCAAAAGGCAAATATCATTTGATTAGGTCATTATACAACACCTCCTAAATAAAAGATACTCTTTAAGATTGTCCAAGATGAATTGCTGATAAGTTTAACTTATGTACCTTGAGGCTGTATGAGGATTTTATCTTTACAATGGGGAGATTTTGGTTGAGACAACTTGGCATCAACCACAGTTCGTTTCCCTTCCCTAGTTTTCTCCTCTTCATTGTTCTTTGGCGAACTCTTTTTCTTTGAGTTCTTCATCCTCTCTTGTTCTCTAGCTTTTGAGGTGCATCTCTTTGGAGAAGGTGGACATCCAGCAGTGATGTCCATTGCGGAAAAATCTTTGCTGGGATCCTTAATTTTCCTCTGTGGTTTTTTCAAGTTGTGTGCGAGGGAAGTGAGCTCCTCAGCAGAGTCGATATCTCCATCATGGCTTGCAGTGGTGTCTCCCGTATGTCCCTTCCACTGAGGGTCGTTTTGCCCACTGTCAATGCCAAGATTATCCATACACAAAAGCAGAGAACGCTCCTCTCCTTTACTTTTCAACGAGGATGGAGAGACATCACTTAAGTCAGAGTAATCAGAAGTTTGGACTCTTCTTTGCTGTGGGATATTCACTCTGTTGCTTTGAGGTCTGGGTAGCGCAGGTGGTCCAGTTCCTTCCTTTGGGGATGATATCTCCTTTTCATACAGATATAAATTGTACTTACTGCTGGTGTGTTGGCTAAGCAGCCGAGCATAAGCATCTTTCTGGGGTTTTCGGGAAAGAGTAGGGCCATTTTGTCCACGTTTGGAGTCCCGATTGGAGTTGATCCTTGGATATTGAGTTGAATCCATTTGACAGATAAGGCCTTATCTGAAAGATCGATTTTAGACCGATTACAGCCGTCATTTGAAAACAGGGACCTGAGCAGTCCCGTTAGCAGTGTCTTCATTTATAAAGGAAAACGTATCATTTTAGCAATCTTCCTTTAAACATTTGGGTAGAAGTTGGACAGGATGCGAGCTACACATCTGTCAAGTCAGTCTTTCAAAGAAAATCCTCTATACGTGTTATGGTTACTTGAGTACAGTGTTCCAAATGACAGCTTAACCTCATGACAATGACCGTTACACGGAACCGTTGACCACATTGGCAAATGCGATCGTCCCTAAGTACATTTAAGAAATAAAACAGCCACGTTGTCTACTACACAAAACAATTAGATACAGCTTACCGACATTTTCGTAACACAGACTGACGTGACTCTCCTCAGCTAGCCGAGTGCGCTAGCCAATCCCGATGTTAACTTTCCATTAATCTCACCACTAGGTCGCTTTCCCGTGATCTATACTCCATGAAATACCACATGTTGATAAATGCATTGACATAGCAGAGCAAATGTCGCAGGGCTCAATATTGTCCTCCGGTTACCTTAATTTATGGAGAAGGTGAAAGTTTGCCTTGCGGGGCTACATACTGACGTCACTTCCTGTTACGGCTCGTCTTGCCGGAAATGTCAAGCAAAATGAGGATACACGCCTTTTTACATTTTCAGCCAGTGTGGGTGAATAGATACAAATATACATGTTAGTTAGCCCAGACTCCTGAACAAAACCCTGTTGTCTCGACACTGAAACGTCAGACTAAGGTTTTCCGCAGCAATACCGCTACATTTTCTCTACATCGGTAGCAATATGATCTTAATATAAATGATAGGCTACATTTTACCTTCTGAGGTTGATGAGAGACGGAAAAGTTAGCTTAAAACCTTTGGGTTGGCCAATCATTGGTAACCACTAGGTGGCAGCAATCACCTTTAGTTTGCTACAATTAGTTGCTTGAAAACAGGTCAAATTGTATTGAGGAGGTAATACGCAACATTTTTTGTTAGCTCGTTGCAATACTTGACTCTTAAATCGTCTTCGGGTCACTTTGACATGTAGACAACATGACTGGTAGCCCTCATTTCAATCCGAGGACAACAGGGGGGCTCCCAACTCGCTCAAATATTCCTATCATTATTACTATCATCAGTGTAGTGCGGGCGTGGCAGTGCATTTATAAATGCTCTTGGCGACATGTTAAGCATTATTCAAATGACCACAGTGCTCCCAACTGAGAGTCCTGGACCCCCGATTCAGAACCGTTTAGTTTCTCGCAACAATGATGTCAAACCATTCTGAAAAGCTTGAAAAAGATTTTCTTCGCAACAAAGTGGAGGATATTTACACTCATTGACATCTATGACATTAGAGCCCTCACAGAAGTAAGACTTACACAGCGTTCGATGTCGGCAGAAAGCTCAAGCGCCGCAATCAGCCTAAATGGGCACGGCGACGTCAGCAATCAGCTGACTTTGTTCCCACCTGGCCTGTTGAAGGGGCGCTAATCATCCACCGAGACAATATCCATCAGCACAGCACGGTTTAACATCGTCTGGTCTGTGTTTTGTTACGTCAGACGAACGAGAGTAAAATGTGGTGTATTCAGTGTGGACGCGTTGCACATATGAACATGGTAACAGACAAAAAATCCGTCTCACATGATGAAGAGAATTAAGTATTAGGTTTCACCCCCTTAACATTCCTACGTGACACGCGAAGTGAGGAAGGGCCGCTTATCAATACTGTTTGCCTTAAGATGACAGTCTGTAGAGTTAGTAAAGAATATCCACCGAAAATAAAACGAAAATGTGACGGCTTTTATACAGGTATCCTCCCACTTCATCATACACACTTGCAGACAAACGACACAGCCCATGACGTTACCACGGGTTGGTTTACGTGTCTCGTTGTCCCCGGACACGTTGTTTGGTCCAACCTGCCCAGAACGACTTTCCTGACCACATGTTCCCCACATGGGTATTCAGCAAACAAAGCAACTTTTCTTTCAATTAGGGTGCAGATGAAATAGTTACCTCCTGCTGTTGACACGCCACCACGTACATAGGAAAATTTTCCCTGGACAACTTCAATACTAAACTGATGTCATTCAAACCATTTTGTGTTGACAGGTGATGTTGACAACTCTGCCAATTGTGGCAGCATGGGTAATGTACCATATAGTCATATACTCTTATACTCGAGTCTTGTTTTCCACACTTTTGATAACTTGCATCATGATGTATTTGTTTGATTTACTTAACTATTAAAAGCTGAAAATGAGTGTTTGTGTTTGAGCCCTATTCTCCCCGTTGAAGAGCAGTCGCCTGCTCAGTAAGGTGCCAGGTGTAACAAGCGCTGTGTGGGGTTATACAGTATAGACCAAAAGTTTGGACACACCTTCTCATTCAAAGAGTTTTCTTTATTTCCATGACTATGACAATTGTAGATTGACACTAAAGGCATCAAAACTATGAATTAACACATATGGAATTATATACTTAACAAAGAAGTGTGAAACAACTGAAAATATGTCCTGTATTCTAGGTTCTCCAAAGTAGCCACCTTTTGCTTTGATGACAGCTTTACACACTTTTGGCATTCTCTCCATCAGTTTCATGCGTTAGCCACCTGGAATTGTAGTCCAACAGTCTTGAAGGAGTTCCCAGAGGTGCTTAGCACTTGTCGGCCCTTTTGCCTTCACTCAGCGGTCCAGCTCATCCCAAACCCTCTCGATTGGGTTCAGGTCCGGTGACTGTGGAGGCCAGGTCATCTGGCACAGCACCCCATCACACTTTCAAAGTTTTCCCAATTTTTCGGACTGAATGACCTTCATTTCTTTAAGTAATGATGGCAACTCCTTTTTCTTTACTTAGCTGCTTTTTTCTTGCCATAATACAAATTCTAACAGTCTATCCAGTAGGATTATCAGCTGTGCATCCACCTGACTTCTGCACAACTAAACTGATGGTCCCAACCCCATTTATAAGGCAAGAAATCCCACTTTTTAAACCTGACAGGGCACACCTGTGAAGTTAAAACCATTTCAGGTGACTACTTCTTGAAGCTCATCGAGAGAATGCAGAGTGTGTGCAAAGCAGTAGTCAGAGCAAAAGGTGGCTACTTTGAAGAAACTAGAATATAAGGCGTATTATCAGTTGTTTTACACTCTTTTGTTAAGTACATATTTCCACATGTGTTAACTCATAGTTTTGATGCCGTCAGTGTGAATCTACACAATCAATAGTCATGAAAAGAAAGGAAACTCATCAAATGGGAAGGTGTGTCTAAACTTTTGGTCTGTACTGTATGTCTTGCTCAAGGTTCCTGTGGCAGGGTTGGAGGAGCAACGTGGAGGTGAACCAGCAAAGCTCAGGTCAGTAGATGACTGCTCTGCTTAGGGAGCCTTGCTTTCCAATTGTATGAGTTGTATATTCACTGAATTTCTGTATGTGTATATTCAAGGCGCATGCTATTTTTTCTCCTCCATTCTCCTGCATCCTAATCAATGTAAATTGCCATGGTAACAAGCTTGGTTTGGATCTAGTGCAGTTTGAGATTTATAGTGTATAGTTTTTATTATGGAGATACACCGTAGGGCCTGTTAAGTAGACCTACTATCAGTCATTTCACAACAAATCAAAGCTAAGATGAAAACAGCATTTATCTTAGTGTTTCTCAAAATTCAATTCATCTCAGATCATTGTTAGAGCTTCACTGCCTAGCTCTATAATAAACCCGTCTTTCTGTGTGTAAGTGACCAGCTGCTTCTGTCGCTCTTGAGGTCCCAGTTGTAGGGCATGCAGATGAAGCAGGAAATACTGTATCCATCAAATATTCATAACAACAGGGGAAGTGGTGCCGACTACAAAGGACGACAAAGAAATGGAGGTCAGGACATTTTAAAAGTTTGTCAGTTTTATCATCTGATTGTGCCCCAGTATAATTACCATCTTCCTCTGAATATGAGCCGGGATCGTCTTGTGGCTCCCACGTCTGTCGTGCCTCCAAATCTGCGTTGGCTTTGCTCCCTGAAATAGTTGTGCAAATACTGCGAGACTGAGGCGCTGCAGTCCCACTCTGGTTATCTTCTTCCTTGTGGGCTGCAGCGTGCATCGGGCAGAGCTCGGAGATCTCTGTGGTCGTCACCTTGCTTTGCCATGGCAACAGTCTGTCAGTCACCCCAGGCAAGCTGTGTGCAGCAAAACCCATTTACAGTCTGAATCTCACTCTGATGAGCACTGGGGAATATAGAAGGTGACAAGCATGAAGGCGTGCATGCTCATACATGCACAGGATGCCAGCACGGCATCAGAAATCGAGCTTTTGTGGGTCTTTTTCCAAAGCCAACAACCACTCAAACACCCTATCGTTTACTGTGGAAAATATCTAAGAATAGAATTGAGAAAAGGAGTTCTACCAAAAAAATAGAAAAGAAAAACATTCTCATTGTGCTTCTAGCTGGTGATAAATGAAATGTTTGTGCAGCTCTCCTATGTGTAATAGTATCTCATTGTATTCGATTCTGAGTCTTATTTTAATGGCTTACCCACTCTATTTTCAGTCTCAGTCTAATTACCCCGCTCTTTCATTTTAATCACTGATGGCCCTGGAAATCCCTCCCGCCCCTCCATTCCTCCTACGGGCGCTAGTTTCAGCACCGGACAGCTCCAGTCGCGCCCACGCCCCGCCCACGTCGCGTCGATTGACAGAGAAAAACAACCAAACGCTCAGTGGTCGACTCATCACCTGACCCATTTCGACTTTTATTGGGAGGGACGGTACTTCGATTGCAATTTGCTACGCTCTTCATCACCCGAGGTCGTCCACATGGATTTGTCCGAGGAGGAGGGAGAGACGGCGCAGGTGATGAGGAGCCGCCGTTGTTTATGACTTGGGAGGGTGTCTGGCAGCTGCCGGGGAAAGATACCGCGGAGCAGACTGGAGGGAACATTTGCCTTGTCTATGGTGGACTAAAGGAGGGGAAAATGAAAAGCCAGACTCCAACCTTAATCTATTTTTTCTTACCCAAAGCGTGCGTCTGAAATCAGCGGCTTTCCCAGACGCCCGTATTTTGTTGTGTTTCTAACCACGCAGACGTCGAAAGTGGTGTGTGTGATGCCCGCCACACTTTGCCAAGTGCCCACAGTTACCTCGCGGTGAAAAGGAACGATGGCTCGTCTGGTCATCGTGCTTCTTCTGCAAACGGGACTCGCTCTCGGATCAAACTACGGTTACGTGGAGTGGTCGGAGAACGACAAAGACGAGAGGAACCCGACCATACTGAGCACGCACATTGGCCACAAGGAGCAGCCGAATTACCCCACCGATTTCCCAGCCCTGGTCACGGAGCGCGCCGTGATAGCGCACAAAATAGAGGAGGACCTGCCGAGGGTCGTGACCGCATTCCTGCACACCGGTGACTCCTCCGCCCTGCGACAGGTTAACTGTTCGCGGAGGTACGAGCTGAGCAGCCTGCAGGGAGGCCTGCACGTCGCGTCCCATTATTCCCTGCACGGCATCTTGGACACCGTGGCGCACGCCACAAACTTCCTCAATATGATCATCCAGTCCAACAGGTCCCGGGAGCAAACCCTGCGGCGAGACATCCACTGGTACCAGGCGTTGGTTCAGAGCATCCTGGAGGGGGACCCCAAAATCCACAGGGCGGTTGTTACCTTCCACACGGACGTGGGATCGTCGCCGGGTCCCCACTTTTTTCTTCAGGCGACGAGGACCGAGAAGGACGTGGTGCTGCAGGACCTCTCGAGCTCAGCACATCGTCAACTCAACGGCCGGAGCCCCGAGTCTGAGTGGTTTAACGAATTCAGGGACCGCAAAAGACCACATCTCCACCGGAGGACACCGCATGGCACCGCGGGAACCACGGGGAGAAGTTATGTGCTGGACAAAAACCAGATCAAGTGGTCGGCACCGTACCTGGAGTGTGAGCACGGGGCGTTTGTGCCCTACTGGCTGCTCACGCTGTCTGCTGGCTTCTACGGACTGAAGAACAACTTTGCACCGGAGTTCAGGTGAGAATCGTGGGTGTGTCCTTGTATGTGTGTATGTGTCGAAGGAGGAGGGTGCGTGTTAATGTGTGAGTGTGTGTTTGAAAGTATAACTACCATAGCAGATGTGCAGTCATCGCCACTTCTCACGTGCAAGTCCAATTTTCACCCCTTGAGAGTGTCGGTCTGATTCTAGAATGAACTCTGGGCGAGCTCGGCTCAGTTCTGTCTGCCAGAGTGCAGTTAATTGTCTCCACAATCCAAAGGGCATTGTGGGTCTTCAAAAGCGTGTATGTTGGTGGAAGGATCTACACACCGTGTATGCAATTGCCTTGTGAGTGTGTGTATATATGCGTGTGTATGGTCAGGGATAAGAGATTGCATGAAAATATATCTGATTTCAAGGCTGTGCTCCATAATCAATGCCGCCATTAATAAAAAATGAAAGATGAACAACTGCAATTTGAGTCTGCAGTGTAGCAGGATAATGTCTGTCCTCTGTGCTTTACAAAAAGCTTTATGGCAATGAGCTTTGCTGTGTAGATTTGAGTTTCATATTTGGAAATTGTCGATACTGTGCCGCGGAGAAACATACAATCTGCGCTCTTACAAATTCAGTCCACACTTACTCATTTATTAATTATCTGGAGATGTGTAGGAAATGAAAACGACTGTTGGTCGGTGTTTTATGAGTGCACGGCCCGAAATTGCAGGGCTCAGACTAACAAACATCGATCTGTTGTACACCTTGGGACACTCAGGCTAATGTTCACACAGATCTGGATATGTCTACAGGCAAGATAAATGAGCTTTGCAATCAATCATTGTAATATTGTTTGCAATGCCACGTTTCTTGGGATGCTATTGCAGTTGTCACTGCTGTCCGGATTCAAATCCATCTAAAAACCACAGCCAGGCAGAGACAGGTGCACAGTTACTGCATCAAAGACGCTTAAGATCCAAAAAATAAATAAACGAATAAAAAAAAACCTGTCACCAGACTGCATATGGTGCACATACTTTGATTCACGACTTCAGGGCTGACTTGTGGGTGTAAATATCAGTTTGTATTCGCATTGATCAATAAAAGCATAAAGCAAAATGGTTTCCCCGAAGGTCCCCTGATTCTTCGAGATACCAAATTCATTCGAGGTGCTACAAGGTTGCAAAAAACAGATGAAATGATATGAGAGATATTCTCTGAGGGCGCCAAGTGTCTTCAAACCAATTCATTTGAGGCGTTTGAGTGAGGGTTTTAGTCCCACTTGATATTTATTTGGTGGTAAAAGCGTGTTAAAAGAGGGACACTTAACTGAACATGCATAAATGTAAACCCTCATCGCGTTTATTGAAGCCTGCCACTTATACAGCATGTCTCAGCCAAGAAGTTCAAGCGGAGCCAGAAATGCCAGTGAAAGTGTGAAAGAGCCACATCATCTCCACTTGTACCAGAAGTTCCTGTAAAAGTTCACAGCATGGAAACACGTAACACCCGCGATGCTAAGCATGACGGGACAACTGTTACATCCTGTGTTACATCTTTTTAGAGATTACCAGGAGTGCCAGTATCAACCTGATCAAAGCTTGTGGTGTTTTATCGCTTCTGGACACTCTTGCGGTAGTTTGCTGCTGAAACAGTCACATGTGCACTCAGCAGAATTTAAAGCTGTGTTTTTGAAATAGACATGAAGCAGGTCAAAGACTCTTACAGATGAAAAAGGATTTTTGGGGATTTTCTGATCATTTGATCCTATGCTTACTGGTTGGGATTGCTTTACTTGGTTGATATGAATTAACAATGTCTTGAATTGCAATTGAGCAGACAGTTAATCAGGATTACAAACAGAAATTCATTGATGAAGTGTGATTAATCATTTGACAGCAGTGGAGAGAGCACATTCGCATTTCTTTTTTGCCAAAAACAAAATCCACAAGTATCACTGGTACTTCAGCATCCTCACACCGAGTTGAGGATTGTGGCTGTGTGTATGGCCAGCGTTGTTTTACTAAGACATCACATTACGGTACTTCCAGTCAGTCAGAGAAGTACAAACGCTGAAGACAAACTGATAAAGCAGCAGCAAAAACACACCCGAGAGTCTGAGAGAGAGGAAAAATGGAGCCGAAACAGAGTACAAACAATGACTGGGTGTCATCACAATGTTGTTTGAGAATCAGCTGTTAAGGTGACACGACTTTCTTTTGGTTGCCATTGTGGTTGTGTTCTGACCAACAGTTTCCTGATTAGCGGTAAGAAAGCGGTGGAGGCCACAGCCGTGTCAGTGGCGTGATGCGTTCAGCTTTTGTCGCTCTAGGAGCAATACAGAACGAGATGGTTTTCACTCATAGAAGATTAAAACGTAGCGGCCTCTCTTTCAATTGAGGTTTTGCTATCAGTGGTTGGATTTGTATACATTCTGTGGCCACTCTGACAGTGAAAACAAAAGCAGCTGCAACTGAATGTGTGTGTCATGCTGCCACCTTTGTGTGACACCACAGTCCAGAACTGTGTTTCTGATCATCCATTTACAGTTCCACAGATCCCCACTGACTCCTGTTCTCTCGCCCGCAGACTCTACCACCCCTTGTCTTTTTTTTCCAAGAGGCCAATTCTAAAGCATCCTGCCGCGCTCGTTTTCCGCCTCATGCCAGCTGATTAATGGCGGAGACAGGTCTTGAGAACATATCTCAGAACACGTCTGCGAGTGATGGTGAGCGAATGACTGTGTGTATGTTTCCTGAAAGAAAGAAAATAGGTATAGATCGCCTGGGACAGGGAGAGGGAAATCATTACAGATGCTGTAACCGCTAAATGGATCAGTGCAGGCCTGTCCTCATTTGATTGAGAGGTAGAGGTTCGGAGAAGGGCAGGGGGCGTTTGTGTGTGTTCATGTGTGTGTGGTCGGAAATGAGCTTGAAATGAGACAGAGAATAATTTGGATGATAACCAGTGATTTCTTATCGCTCACGGTAAAGGTATCAGTATGTGTTGTCATATCTGTTTTCTGATCTTACTGTTGAGGTTTTTATGTTTTTTACTGCATAATATTGACTATACTTTAATCGTTTTCTTTTGTATTCACAAGGAAAATCAAAGACATTCTAAAGGTAAATATTTGTTGTTCAGCAGCAATTTAGATTCCAAATGCCAAACACGATGATAGCTTGTAGATAAAAACATCAGAGAAAAAACATTGTGGCGGTTTAAATGGGCTGCAGATGGATTACAGGACTTTCTGGGGTATCAGACTGTCAGACTGAGAGGTTTTAAGAGTCACCCAGCGATTCTACTCCTCTCCATCAAGGATGTAATAGCTTTGTGTTGCTAAATGCTGATACGCGGACATGAACGCTGTACGTTGAATGTTGAGGTACGTGCTCAGAGGATATTTCACATCAAATGGTTTGGTGCCAACTTCTTAATTCAGCCACTGTCTCCTCCTCTCTCTCTACTTTCCCTTCCTTTGTACTTCCCATTTCCACTTCCACTCCCATTACCCCCTCACACATTCTTTCATTAACTCTTCTCGATTGCTCTGCCTCGCCACCTTTCCTGCCCCCACCACCTGATTGTTCGTCATCTTCTTTCATTCCCTCCTTTCCTCCTCCTGTCACCTCTTCGTCACTCTGCGTTCCTCTACTTCCCTCCCACGGACGTCCTCTGTTTTTCCGATCTCTCTAATCATTTCTCCTCCCTTTTCCCCTCTCCCTGTCCCTCTCCCTTTCCCTTTCCCTTCTTCTCCACTGTTAGGGGTGTGGTTCGCGTTGACGTGAACCTGCAGGATGTGGACATCAACCAGTGCTCCAGCAGCGGCTGGTTTGCTGGGACTCATCGCTGTAATCTCACCAGCATGGAAGTGAGTCTGCTGTGGCTGCCGTCGTCACTGTGCTTCCTCATTATTAGTCAGCACCACTGTGAAAATATAAGACTGGTTTGATTCATCTTTTCACGTTTGCCAACACAAAACTCCCACTGATGATAACAAAGGTCTACAGGTATATCAGGTATATCAGATCTATCTATCTCTCTATCTCTCTATCTATCTATCTATCTATCTATCTATCTATCTATCTATCTATCTATCTATCTATCTATCTATCTATCTATCTATCTATCTATCTATCTATCTATCTATCTATCTATCACAGGTTACAATCCCTCCCTCTGTCCGTCTGTCTGACTCATGATTTTTGGCCCATGCACATTTTTAGACTTGTTGTCATGAGTAATGTGAAGAGTTTTGCTCACCATCAATGTTCTCTGCCCAACTGCATACAACAATGAAGCAAAACTTGCTCTCAATGGACTCTGCTGACAAAAAGGAACAGTTGCTGGAGAAAAAGACATTTTCTTTTGAAATTGATCACCCAAGATTTATCAAGAGAGCATGCAGATTTAAAAAGGCAATACCACAAAGGCTTTAACAACTCAATTGCAATGTCAGGCAGAAGAAATGGCAATCTGTGGAACTTAACAAGTGAATTGTTCGATATGCAACAAGTGAGAACTGCATCATCACAATGTTTTGTGATGATGAGTATCATGGGCTGTAATGTCTACAATGTCTTTCGCTTTGTAGACTATCTACACAGAAAAATCCAAAGAGTGTGTTTGTTTGAGGGTACTTGTCAGTTTGAGGTATTTTGCATACTCGTGCCTGTCAGCAGTAGCCAGTGAGGGTTAGACGGAGGTCTTCAGGAGGCCTTTCCAACTCCATGAGCGTAGCTGCACAGACCTGGCTGGCACACCGTACGATCCATAATAAATGCTGCGTAATGGATTGCTGCGAGATGTGGTGAATAATTGACGGTGCTCTTTATCTGTGTGCCCCCATACCGACTTGGTTTGTCTTTGGGGAAGCTGCACAAGGGGTCTTTGTGTTCACCCTGACCCAATGCTGATTTGCATGCATCGCTCCTCAAGCGGGTGGTGCCGGGGTGGTGTTGAATTTAAGCAGTCTTGTGTGACTGCTGGAATCTGTGCATTTACCTGAATAAGTCGAATGTTATGTTTGGATTCAGCTTTGCCAACAGTCGAAATGTGGCTCTGTAGCCTCAGTGGTTCAGTCTACATCCCAAAATGACAAACAAATAGCATGTAGCTGCTATTTGTAGCTGCACCAACACTTTTCTATGATCAGATGTGACCACAGGAGTCAGTCACTCAATCCCTCGAATCTTGATTCTATCTTGAGTAACTGAAACCAATCATGCCTCATTAAACACTCACGCCTCATTAAACACACCGTCGACACACACATATCCACAAGCAGTTGAGTGTTTGAAGCCTGTATATTAAGCCATCTCAGTTTCAGCTAATGATATTGTAATGATAACAGTGTAACGAGACCACAACTACAAGTCGCCACTGGAGATCCAAAAAGCAGCCACCCAATCTCTGCTGTGCTCTGTGTGTTTGCCCACCTCCGAGATGCTATTATCGGCTGTTGCCTCCCCCGTCAGAGAGAGATGCACCGAAAATACCACCATGGTTCCATCCTCACGATTGGTCGCAGCTGCTAGTGGACTTTGAGTGGTGACGTGATGTCATAACCAACTTAGACCGGTTCACAGTGTCTTTGTAAACCGCACAATCATCCAAAACACCCTCGGTGCTCCATTACTGCTAAACCTGCTGTTTTTGAAAGCCTGTTTACATCATGTGAAGCGCTGTGCCTTGAAAAAAACACTGTGCCTGAAAGGTGATGGAGTAGATTTGAGTAGAAGATAACACAACTGCCTCCGTCCACGGTGGAGAGGGGGCGGAAGCGGAGGGAGGGAGAGAAAGGAAAGGAGGGAAGATTCAGTCAAATTGTGTCTGTGATGTCACCCACTCCATTATCTTGCTGACTGATGCTGTAAAACTATTCATCATCTGGAGGTGTGATTGTGCTTCAGATTTCATCCCCGTGAAACAGACGCAATCACTTCTTCAACCTTATTATTCAGGTTTTGACACACTTCATGATCAGCGTGTGAGATGTTTGACGTGACACGCAGAGGTCTGCCTCTCCTGCTTATTTGTGTTTGGCCCCTTCTGACACAAATGTCACATTCACTCTTTGATGACTAGATTTGTAATTATGTCCCCCGGTCGGTCGATGCTGGGATCCATGGTAACTAATCTCACTCTGGCACCAGACTCACAGTTGAGTATCCAACCTGCTGGCTGATCTGTTGTGAGATCTGCACTTCTTTTTGAGGAGTTGCGTAACTGACAAGCTATGAATAATTTGATGAGCGAACCGTGCAGAAACTGTTCACCTAGTTTAAGATAAACACGAGACAAAAACCGGCACCTACATGCTAATGTTCATTTCCCTCCTGTATCTATTTCAGGCAAATCATTCCCATCTTTTGGATGTTGGTGTTTTCTTGTACGAGCTGTCGACACCCACTGAGATTTGAGTTGCGTTTCGCACAATGTGGTGGAAAAATCTTCTTAATTCTTCACCAGCGGCTGATGTGTGAAGGTCTCACATTGACTGATAGCTGAGAAATGAACCCCCACAAAAGTCTTTATGAAAATGAAAATGATCTCTGCTGGTCGTGGTCACACTGAGTAAACGTGCGGATGCTCTCTGCACTGCTCCGCAAACTGCCTTGAAATGAATCTATTGAGTGGATTTAAGGCGAATAGTACAATTCTTTTTTTTTTTACTTTGTTGTTTTTGATTAACACAGCTGTCCAAGTTGCTCAAACCGTGCTTTAGACAATAGCCTCAATGTGTGAGGCTTTTCACTTGCCCCTGCGAGGTAAAAACACACTCATCTGTTTCTCGCCTAAGATAGTAAGACATCTCTCCTAATGTGACAAAGCATTGTGTCTTGGTGAGCACGCACCACACACACCATCACAACAGCTCTGTTGTCATTATTACAGGCTGGAATGTGCAGGCAGCTCCATTTATGTTGTGAGGGAACCGTGAGTTTGTGATGCACTCAGAAGCTCAAAATGTGAGCATGTGGCCAGCGGTGCAATTTATCCGTCAAATATGTCGCAGCACCAGAAATGAATTAAATATTTCTCACGCTGCAAATTTTCCCTTGTGAACCTCTGTCAGCATCCACATCGGAGAGGAAGATGAGTTGGTGCTAATAATCTCCCACCATGTTCGCGTGTCTCCTCCTGTTGATGACATCCATGCCAGTTAAATCAAATTTCCCCACATATTCCCACATGTCACCCCTTATGCTCCACAGTTTGGTGAGTCACTTCACTACTTTGGATAGGCTTTCACTCCTCTTTCAAACCAGCTGTCATCTCCATCTATGATGGGCAGGTTGTTCTCCTTCAAGGAACTGATGATGGGTCAGAGGTGTTTAAGTGGTTCGAATTAAACAGAATATAGCAAGCAAAAGGTGGGAAATATAACAGCCAGCTCAGCAAATGTGGCAAACTCTCTTAGCACACAGCATGAGTCAACAGCTACGGTAGAAATCCAAAGGAGAGCAAACCGGGACTACTTCACATATGAAACAGTGTCGGAAAAGTGGAACAGATGACATAACCAGCCCAGACAAGGGCACAACACAAGCAAACCATAGATACGGCTCCAGTCTTGTTGTTGTTGTCATATCAACTAATCTAACGAGCATGTGTGAGATTGACTGAGGATTGAAAAGAGCTTCACACGATAAACCCTGTGTCATCGTCATCATCTAACTTTCTCTTCGGTGGGATTGATTCATCTGAACCCTTCAATAACATCTCGACTGGGCGGGTTCAAACTGCAAGTGGCGTCGCAGATATTCTCCTGATGAGCCCTTGAGGCTGGTGTCCCTTCCTGTGTCACCATCTCGCTGTAATTATCGCTGCCATTGTTAGAGAGGATCACTCAAACACCCTCCCCTCCCTTCACCCCCCCTACACACGTTAGCAGCTAATTCGCAAATGGTCCTCAATGGTTGGAAAAAGTCACCTTCAATCAAGTCTTGCAATTTGCACGACATTTCTCATATGCGACCACCTGCGAATATCTTCATCCTCGTTAAGATACTCAAAAAATACAGGTTCACCTACCGCAAGTCATGAAACGGACCTGATGCCTTCTTGATACACAACACACCCCTGTTACACTGCAGATCCAACATATTTCTGTTCATCTGTTCAAAATTTCAGCCCAAAAAGTTCAGTACAACTGCCCGACAGCTACGTGACCTCGCTTGTTTTGTCAGTACGAGACATTTTAATAACCCTTTACAACTGACTCGGGAAAATCATTTATCACCGTTTAAATTATTACAGAGCAATTACTAATCGATGTAACAGAATACATTTGCGCATCACGTTGTGTGTAACTAGACCTCTGCAGAACTGGGCGCCTCTATAAAAACAAATACAAGCACTCAGCCTGCTGCTATTATGATGCATAATGATGCCTCACAATGCAAATGTGCATTGTTTATTTGAGTCTAATTTCATTCATGTTTACGTCCCTCTTGCTGTCTGTTGTATTTCATGTGGTGTATTTCTCCCAGGCTGGGCTATGAAATGGCATGACATTAAAAGGAAGTCCGAGCCATCCATCGGCAAAAAGCCGTTTTATCCGCAACTACACTTGAAAAGAAATGCTTTCATTGTCGTCCATCTCTTCCCCATCTGCATGTTTATGAGCTTTTTCTCCACTTCCTCTCACACTTATTCTGCTCTGCCCAGATACAACCAAGCTGTGGCTAAGTCACCATGAACCAAATACGAGACTTCATGCATTATGTATCGCCAGTCGTGAAGTGGGGTGA